>CM023486.1:102521164-102708664 GCA_013339685.2 Hyalomma asiaticum
CTGGTAGAGATCCTGGGTGCGCTACTGATATATATAGCTCTCTACGAAGTTCATCGGCATTTTATTATTTTAGCCGATTCTCTCGCTCCTTGTAGAGATGAGGGTGCTGACATGCCCGCCAATTTGCAGTCGCGCGATGCCCTTAGTAAACCTCTGCGAGTCGATTATGTTTTACTAAATTATCAGAACGGAACATCTTATACTGTGTTTCCTGCGAAACTCGCCAAGCAATAAATCTGAAAGCAACCTCCTCAATTGCAATGACAACATTAACGGAGCTTCTTTGTGATAATGACTGTGTCCCCGATGTCAGTGCTTGCTCTACTGAGTCAGTCATGTGGTCGTCTTCTCTTCTGGTGTGTTCGGCTGGTGGGCCAGCCGAAACGTTCGACTACCCATTAAAACGGGTTAAACGACCCTTTAAAGCGTGCCGCGCTTCCACGCTTCGTCTCTCCTCGCTCTCTAGATGAATATGTCTAGGTCCTGACCAAAAGTGCGTGTGTCGATTGGTATTGAAGTGTGGGCCGATCTGGAGGCAGTGAAGTCAGACGGAGTGTATGCACAGGACTTCTCCCGTGGCGTTTCCCGGTAAAGATTACAGACGCACAGGTAGCGCCTCCCACAAGAACGGCCATAGCAGACGTATAGTTACGAATGTGCCATGTATACATACGTAGCTATGTATACGTACACTTGGTCCGATCCCGCGGCCTGTGCAGGACGTGGAGCAGCGGCTCATCCGCAAAATAAAATGGAATAGCGTTAATCAAGTGACAAATTTGGTGAACTAAATGTGCGTTGAGTTGACTAAAGGTGAATTGACTTTACTGAAATGTGAATTAAGCGAATCAAAGGCTAACTAAAGTGATTGAAAGGTATTCTAACGGAACTACAACGATTCAACGTAGTGTATATTTGAATCATTCACAGCTACGTGCCAATCAGGTAAGGTTGCCGCTTCGCTAGCCAGCCACCCTCACAAAGTGGAATGGCTCTGAATTATTTAAATGCCGTTCCGGTACCTCAACGCGCCACAGTTTGCGACATACTTTCTCTCGTTTGTGGTGTTGTGAAGCAGAACAACTTCTTCGAATTTACTATTTGTAAAGCTTTTTATTCCTTCGCATTGCGATGTGTTGCGACTTATTACTAAATAATTGACACGTAAACAATCTTTTGCTGCAACATTGACTAACAATAAAATGTGATCAGAACTTGAGGGCATCGACAACACGTCCTTTGTCGTTGCCTCTTTTATAGACTCCCAGACGTCCCATTATCTGCAATAATTACGTATTTCTCTCCCCAAAAGCATAACTTATATTATCGGTTTTAAGGACCACCCTTCTTCTTGGTGATGACGCAAAGCTGAACCGGTACACCAGCATTTAGGATACTGTAAGTAAATTCGAAGTGTTTGTCGTCGAAACCCACCATTGCCCTCACAACGCAGATATTCCTGGCTGGTCTGCGGCTTGATGGCAGTACGACGAACTTGAAAGTAATTCAAGTGTGGTGTATTTAAAACACAATAGGCTAACACGTTTAAAAATATCAGCAGCCACCATGAAGCATCCTGATTTGATTGATTTGTGGGGAGTAACGTCCCAAAGCCAGTTCTGATTATGGGTGACGCCGTAGTGGAAGGCTCCCGAAATTTAAAAAAATAAATCACCTGGGTTTCCTTGAGGTGCGCTGACATCGCCCAGTACACGAGGCTGAACATATCGCCTCCATCGAAATGCAGCAGCCACGGCCGGGATTCGATCCTGCTACCTTCTGGTCACCAGCCGAGTGCCATGACCACTATACCACCCTGGCTTTTTTTTTTCTTTATTACCTGTCTTTGGTACATAACAAATGACACAATAACCCAAACCAAATTGTCAATGCAACTACACAATGCTCATTGTACATGAGGTCACCTGTTATCCACTAGCAAGTGCTGGTTTCATGAGATTGAAATTCGCGCAACGCTGTGAGCGACTCTAATCTAGAGAGCCACTCGGAAGGTTCAGCAGAGGCTTTTTGGATCTCTATAAACCAATTATTTTTGGGATGTGTTACAGAGAACTATGAAGAAAGATCTCCCACTGGAACCGCATGGAATCAGGTTTTTAAATGTTGATAGGGAGCAGGGGGTGCCGTTTGATTTAATCATGCTCTTGGGCCTCCACTCTATTCGGCGATCTAGGATGGCAGGGTATCATGTGGATAAAGATGCTCGGCCTGCGCGAATTTATTTCCGTGAATCTATGCCACCAAGCATCGTCTACTACAAAAACAACAATCGAGATCTCTGTAGACTCGGCGATTCTGAGACCTCATGATGACTCCATCTGAGTAGAGGCGGCTTCCTGCGGTTACGCAAGTCGCGTAGCCTGCCGCGTGCAATGATTGCGGCGATTACGGTCCTGCCCGTCCGTCTCCGGCGTAATGAAAATGTTGCGCACGCAACCTGGCATGCGCACGTGTGCGAGTCATCACGTACAGCAGAACGGACACGTAACAGCTTGTGTTTGCCCGCGATGTTCGAATGACGACCTACTCAGAAATTTTAAACACTTCCGGTCATGTCCTGTTATACCGATCGTCCTTAATATACCCCTACAGAGAAGTGCTGAACACTTAGTCGGCGGTGGTTCCCGTCCAGCTTTATTTATTTATTTATTTATTTATTTATTTATTTATTTATTTATTTATTTATTTATTTATGTTGTTGTTGTTGTTGTTGTTGTTGTTGTTGTTGTTGTTGCTGCTGCTGCTGCTGCTGCTGCTGCTGCTGCTGCTGCTGCTGCTGCTGCTGCTGCTGCTGCTGCTGCTGCTGCTGCTGTAAGATCTATGACGCCGGTTCGATTACACGCCTATGTGGCCGCATTTTGATAGGGCGAAAACACATACCTACTTATATTTACGCACATCACACGCGGTAAAAGATAATCTGGAGCCCCACATTATGCGGTGTGCCTGAGTCTACAGCGCTGCGTAGATTTTTTTTAAATAAAATAAAGCAATCGCTTGTTGACAATGCATAGCACTGTGCATGCTTGCACGCAGCTTCATGTTCTCCTTCCCTCAGCGGACGCGTTTAACTAGAAAGGGAAATTCTTCGAAAAAATGTATAACTTGTACGTGACATTTTCAAACTTCATTTCCTTGTTTTATTCGTCTCGGGTATACTTTTTCTTATTGCGCGACATAAAATAACAGCTGTAGCAGTATTTTTACTGCAGATGTTACTGCAGATGTTGCAGTATAACCGGTAGGAACCCCTTGAAAAATTCGTCGGGTTCACAAACGTGTCACTTTTTGTAAATGTGCATATTGCGATAAATAATCTCTGAAACTCTCATTCACGACGCTGTTTGATTTGGAGCAGAAAACACGTAAATATAAACGTATTTTCTTTTCTTTTCCATTTTCCCCCTTTTTTCTTTGTTTTCTGTAAGGCGAAGGCTGGGGTTTACTGTAATAAGGGTGATACATTGGCGTCACTCGGTGACATCGAAACCTTGTTATGAGATACAGCTCGTTTCGCAATCTTGCACGCACGTCAACAGGTCGACGACGTACTGGCGAAAGCAAACACGGAAAGCGGGTGTCGCGGCGGAACGCTGCATCGTCCTAAAGGAGAGATTTCCTCCCGTGACAAACAGGTTATAGAGTTACTGTAAGAGAGCGTATCATAGCAACTCCAAGGCAGGAGGCACAAGAGCGCTACGCCGTCGCGTTTTCCTTCGCGATACTGCATTTTGTCAACGCTATACTACCACCGTCGGACTGTCACGAGGTGATATCACCCGAGAGTGATCGCTGCTGTCAAATGCTCTCTCGTCTTTCTTTTTACTGCATAGCAGACGCCGCTGCATCAGACCCCGATGGGCGAAAAAGCGTGACCTCCGGCGACGTCGCGGAAGCTTCTTCCGTGCCCCGTCTGCGACACGCATCTCCACCGCTTGTTTCCGAACCGCGAATCGGTCCGGCCCGAAATATCGTGCAGTGACGGTGACAGCCTTTCCCCGTATCCTGAAGACGCTCCCACACCAGACGTATATAAGAACGGCCGCTTCGAGCAAACGCTTAGCAAAACCAGTCGCAGGATTTGCCGCAACTTCGGTTACAGGAGCGGAAACTACAGTTTGCACGCCTGTCTTTCCTTCGGCCGAGGAACTGTACGGAACCGAAGCTCCAGTTAAAATGGTAGGTGTGCTAAGCAGTTACAGGGGTTTATGTGCCAAATCGTGGTATGAACATGATGACGTAATAGAGCAAACTATATGCAGAGCGGTGGTGCGTCCTGTGTTTCATAGTTACATATAGTTTGTGCTGTTCTGCCATAATGTTCGTGAGCCAACTAGGCCATTTAGGAACCCTTGTAGACGTTATGAGTATGAGGCGCGCCGTAATGGAAAACTCTAGATGCTCTCTCACCACCACGCTTTCTTTACTGCGCACCATATTCTTGTGAATTCATGGATGTTCGTGAATTTCGCCTTCGCGGAAATACAACTGCCGTGTCCTGGAGTCGGGCCCGCAACCTCGAACTTCGCAGCGCGAGAACTTATCAAGAAGGGGAAGCCAGTATGTTTAGTGCTTGGTGAAGTTCTCAAAAACGAAAGAAGTCGTATCTGAATGACGCTCAGTGGTCGTATTCGTTGTTTAAGGAAACTGACTAGCGTGACTAGCAGAAAATACTCCAGGAAGCATTAGGTTCTATTGCTTTCCTTTTATATTTGCGTAGTCTCGCCCGTGGACAAAGTGCAGACAAGCTAAGTGTTGGTGGGTTTAGATTATGTGTGCTATGTTTTCTTTTGTTCGGCAGGTCGGGTTGATCCAGGCGAGGTTATATTACGCTGTGTTAGGTTACGCCGAAATATTCGGTCGTAGTCAAAGGAAATTAAGGTCACTGTCACTAGGATGAGAAGGGGGGAGAAAAAAAAAAGGGGGGGGGGGGGAGTTGAGCTTTCAAGACTTGGGCTCACTATAAGGAAAACCAGAATAGTAGTTTACTTCCCGCCTAAACAATGGATTGGCGGAAGGTGCGAGACAAAAAACAAGGAACGCTTGACTAAGGTCTCACATCTTTTACAGTAGACAGCAAGAGGGAACATAGTAAAATCATGTTAACAGGAAGCTAAAACAGAAACAACTGCTGTAAATGTACAAAAACAAAATGACAAAAGAATCACAATCTCAAGAATCGTCTTGGCAGACCTGTAGCACAACGTAAAAATAGTATAAGAACAAGAGATCATACATGAAGCATCTAATTTTAAAAGTAAATTGCATGCTATGTTGTATTAATGTGTGTGAATGGACTCTATGTAAACGGTAAAACACTGTGCGCGTACGTGGGAAATTCTTGCTCCAAATGCTTGGGTCCACATTGGGCTTGCTGCATTGTGTAAACAAATAAGTACGTTCGTGCCGCAGAGGGCCTCGTTGCTTTTGGTAGCCGTGGCGTCCTGCATCACACTGGTACACGGCGGCCCAGTGCACCTGTATGCCGCACCCGTGGTTGCCGCGGCACCCGTCATACTGGCCACACCGGCTGCGGTCTCCTACGGCTACGCCCACCGGATACACGCTCCCCTGGCCGCCGCCTATCCGCTGCATTACGTCGTCGGTGAGTGGTCGTCCGGGGCTGTAAGTCCGTCAATGCGTAACCTGAAAGTAGCCTCGCTAAGCATCAAGAAAAGGAGGGGACAGAAGACAAGGACGAGGACGAGTAAGGAGTAGATGAAACACGGCCATTTTGTCGTGGACTTGTCCTTATCGATCTTAGTTTCAAGTTCAGATCTATGCGGTGCAAACCAGGATGGCTGAGCAAGCCGGATGTCTCGTTGTTGGGGTTTTCTTATTTTTGTCTTTGTAACCTGCAAGACCGCGTTACAACGCAACTTAGCATTTCGCCACTAACTTTTCTTTGTGCCTCGTTAAATATTCAATCGTTCTTTGTTCACATCTGACTGATTGACCTCGAACCCACACATTCATTAAATAACCCTGCTGCCGAGTTCAATATCAGGAAACCGTCCACGAACCCAGCTTTCACCGTTGATGAATTCTGAAGGAGGCCAGAAACAATGTTCAATTTGCCCCTTCACTGCCAACCTAGTGACAGTATTAGATGCTTTTTGTATTTGTTGTTGTTTCCTTTTTTTTATTGTCACTGTACAATCTTCTTCGTCTGTAGACACAAACTCGGTGATTTTGGGGTGGTGTTCTGCTTATAACCCCCCCCCCCCTCTCTCTCTCTCTCTGATGAGATCTGCAAAAGAATAAACGTTTGGATATGGTGCGGTGGCGCGGCTTTTGTAGCATGGTTTAATAATGATTGATCGCGTTTTACGTACGAAAACCAGCTGTGATTACGAGGCATGCCTAGTATTGAAGGACTTGGGTGTAATTTCGACCACCTGGGGTTCTTTCACGTGCACCTAAAACGAAATATACGGGGCGGGTTTCTTTTTCGTTTTTTTTTTTTTTGCATTCCGTCTTTATCGAAATGCGGCCGCCGTTGCCAGGATTCCAGCCCGCGACCTCGAGCTTCCTAAGCCAACGTATAGCCGCTAAGCTAACACGGCGGACAGTAGTAAGTTTACTTACATTGATTCTCCGTACGTTGTGGCCTGCTGTGTCCTCGCATCGTAAATCCTTCTTTTAGCTCAACACCATTCATAAGGGCTCTTCCTCCTCGCAATCCTCCTACAAGTACCCTATTTACTGATTTAGATAGTTTGCAGCTCACTAATATTCCGCTTTTATCTTCCTTTTTCTTCTATAGGATGAGTGAGATGATGAAGGCACGTAGCAGATTTGACGTGTTACTCACAAGCTTGAGGAGACAGCCATTCCGGAAATAAAGATATGGCTCACTCCGTCACCTTGGACTGTTCATCAACGTGCTCAACCACTCATGACTGAATCGTCATCAGGCGATCTCTGTGATGCGGCCCTATAAGTGTGTGCATTGCTTCACTTCAACAGCGTTCGTAAAAATGTTCATTTCTTAATAAACTTCAACCTGCTCGCATATTTGCTGCTCAGTGATGTATCGTTGAATGAGGCCAACACAACAATGTCTTAATGTAACATGTCTGCCGCACCTCTGCTAGATAATCTCGATTCTGCTCGGTCCTCTCTTAGTGTAGTTTCGGCTTGGTTACCGCTTCAATTGAGTATTGTGCCTTTATTAGCTATGTGCACAACACTTGTAAGAATTGGATGAGGCTTGAGTTTCGCCTTTAAGAGTGAAAGGCGATAGCGTTACGCAACCGGGGCGGAATCCTGCACGACTGCTGCGACTTACAGGCCCAACAAGCCCTAGTCGGGCGCGCCCGGACGTCGGCCACCGCCACCGGAGCCCCGAACTACGGACCACCACCTAGTGCTTGCAAGGAACAGTCTTCTAAGTGCTGGTTCCAGCATACCTCCTGTCCATCATTCAGCTCAATAAATGTTTTCACCACCATCACCATTATACGGTCACGTGCACCGTTGATCCCTGCTTGAGCAATTATCAGTAACTACGTCCAATGTGCCGACGACTGAGACGACTTACCTGGAATGCCCTCTTGAGAGGTAGGTCCGTAGCCTTAGTATTATCACTGACTACGTCGATTGTCACAACGATCGAGGTGGATTACCTGAAATGCCATTTTCGTAGGTAAGTCGATAACATTGGCAGATGGAGCTATTTTTCCGGCCGAGATCTCTCACCGGACTGCTTTCTCCTCCCCGCCCGATCCACTCTACCTGAAATGGTGAGGGCTCGCCCCTACAACCTGGCCATTCCCCCGTCACCAACCCAACAAGGGAGGACTGTAGGGCGACCCTGCTCGGCTCCCACGACTTGCAGGCCAACAGGCCTTAATCGTGCGTGCCCGGGCGGCGGCCACCGGGAATCCCGAAGTAGCGACCTCCAGTTGGTGTTCATAGAGAACAGATTCTTTTTTTCTGCCTGCTGATTCCACCATACCTCCTGTCGACCCTTTACTAATTGTTACCACCACCACCATTGCTTTAACCTACTGCGTTGGCATCGTAAACCATCTGGCACCACCTCGTTGACCCTACCGCGTTCTAATGGGGAAGAGCTTACTGGACAAACTTATTATTTAAGCAAGGCTCGTATTGAACATCCTTTGCAGCTGTAGTCACTCTTAAGCCAGTTTCTCCCAGAAAATTTGAACCCATGGGGCCCTCTATGAAACGCCAGAAGAAATGAATGCATAGGAGCGGAAAAAATATATTTGTTACCGGTAACGGGCTTTGATCCCAGGTGCCCGCCATGCGTAGGCAAGTGTAGTAAGCACTAGACTGTACGCCCACGCTTGCCCGAGTTGGACTAACGTGGACCTTATGAATGCCTCCCAATTCCTACCACAGTGCCTAGGACTTTCGAGAAGCAGGAATGAAACAGCACGAAGAAAGAAAGAAAGAAGGTCGGGAACGCGCACGGGAAGCTTCGCTTTCCCCCTTTTCTCGACAGGGGAAAAGCTGGTCCGACTTTCGTCTCCCGCAGTTCGTCGAGCTCCGACTGTTATCTGCAATTAGCGATGCTGCACCGCTAGCGATGTTTCCAGGAGGGTCGAGAATGCGGCATTGTGACCCTTGCACGACGTCCGGGAGCTCTCTGCATTGTTGCCAGTAGTCGCGTCCCACGTAATCGACACCCTGTAGCCTCTACTCTTATAACTGAGGCTAACCTCCTCAGCTGCTGTCTGGAGTGCGTGACGTCTGCAAGCTCTATGTACTAAAACAAAAGGACCACCAGTTCGCCGAGGGTCTTCACGCTTGACCTTCGGATGGCGGACGATCGGTCCCCTCGGGCAATCAAGCAGCACGAACGCGTCGTGGAAAAAATGCTTTTGATCCCAACCATGCCCATAAAGATCTTTCCAAGCGTTCCCCCCCGATAAGGCTTTGTCGTGCCGTTCGCAAACTGGGATGCGGCGGAGCAATGCCATCGTCTTCGAGGCCGCAGACGCACTGCATGGCATTATCTACCTACGTTCCGCTAAAAGCGTGCACTTCAGTGGGATCTTGATCTGGCGTCACCGTATACAAGAGGCTGTTTTGAAGTAAGGAATCTAGCCAGTGGTAAAATTGCTTTTGACTCTTAATGTAAAAAAAACTTCGTAGTCATCTGCCTACGAGACCTACTCTCCGTACAGAACTCCTATATGAATGAGAGTAGTGTTGCTCGTAAGACGCGAACAAGAAAGGAAGAACACGGTGACAAACACAGAAGTGAACACTACTCTTATTCATACATTACCAACAAGCCCAAATGGAAGCCCTATTGGACTCCTATATACCGCGTATAATTATTGGTACGTCTACAAACGTAGTAATGGACTGCGTATGAATGCATACCTAAATAAACCGGCTTGGTTTTTGTGTGAGGGCATGTAATTTGCATATCTCGTCACTTGTGTCATGTCTAACACGAGCAATGTATTTCGACGTAAATGCGGTCAGTGAGTCGTTCCCTTTATGCTTATAGCGCTTGTACAAAGGCGATTCATTACACAGAGCGCGTCATTATAAGTACGATTCATCTGTGAAATATGAAAGTTCACTATGTTACTCGTGCTGCGCAGTCTAACAGAACGATGTACAATGCCGGCCACAAGCGCTTTTTAGCTCGCACTTCATAATGAGTAAATAAATGTTCTTTCGCTCGGCCCCTGTGTAAGTGCTGCGGTCGCGACTGGGAATCGAATCTGCGACCCCGTCCTCCGCAGCAAAGCAGATAGCTACCGAGCACCACGGCAAGTGCGGCGCGGCTACTGTGTCTTGAGATTTACGTTCTGCTCCACTTGCAGCACAAGATTAATAATATAATAACTGACTGTGATTTACGTGCCAAAAACACGGTATGATGGTAAGACACGTCCCGCAGGCGGGCTCCGGAGTAATCTTGACAACCTGGTGTTCTTTAACGTGCACCTAAATTTAAGTATACGCGGAAGCTTTTTTTCACACGAAAGTGTTTTATGCCGGTGCCCACCAAGAAATTACTGACGTACTTCCGCAACGGAAGTGGATGTCTGAAAAAAATGAACGCGCATATATAATGAAAAAGCGCTACCCGCTCTGACTCGAACCCACATTCACCCGGGATGCGACGATAGGAGCTGGAAGCTCTACCGACACACCACCGACTCATTAGCGACATAGGGCATTATATCTTCACTACACCACTTCACAATCTGCATGTAACTGACGTCCGGTTAAAGCAAAGGTGTTTAGCAAGCAAAATTGCTCTAAAATTAACATTAACTTCCTTTCACTGCACTCAGGTTCGCAGCGGTGGTACCGCCATCTATAGGAATGATGGAGCGAAGCAGACTGCCGTGCTGATGCGCGCCGGCAGTTCAGCGCTCCGGTAGTCTCAGCGTCTCGATTGCAGCCTAGTGGCTGGTGCGTGGTGGCGTCCCGCCGGCGCGTTGTTTGGGCAGTGTAGTACTACTGCGGCCCCTACATAATTTACCTTGTGGGGCCAGTTGTGTTACGACACTCTGCTCCAAGAACGCAAAGACGGCCATCTGCAAGCAAATTATGCTTCTTTCGCTAAAGCGGACTTTCGCTAAAGCGGAAACGGTCCCCTGAAAACCCTTTCGGTTTCACTTGCAAAGGTTTCGCCGTTTGCGGACTCTCCTTGTTTATGGCAGGTTTTGGGCAGGTCTCCGGCGCGTGCGATGTAGTGTCTCCGGAGAGATGTTAGTCGTTCGACAAATTTCACTTGTGAACAACTGTCGATGATCCCTGTGCAGTGTCGAGGTGCCGCTGATGACTACTTGCAACGGATTCACGTGTCCGGAGCACCCAACCCATCTTCAGAAACCTCAGTAAACTTCAGAAACGAGCCCTGAGAGTAATTACCCATTTACGATACGATGAACCTTGTCCCCCTCTATTTCACAGAACAAATTAACCTGCATTTTCACATTTCTATATTTTATTCGTCCTCTCATGCAACCAGAAATCAAAGGTGCAGAAATTTTAATCTCCCTCCAACAAAGAATACTTGCGGGCAATGGTTGCTACAGTTTTGAGTGTCTAAGATTTCGAATAAACTACCGACAGAAATAAGACAAGCAAATAATTTTTCATCCGTACTTAACAAAAATACTTGCTTAGGCTGAATAAGACATTTCAATGTAAACAAACATAGTCTCCTTTTTGTATTCGCAAATAGTTGAAATATACGAATAATAATATAGTTAACTAGTATTTCTAAAGCGTCTAGTGCGTGTATGTGTATGCACCTGGTGTATTTGACTTGTTTTTGTGCTTGAAACTGTTATCATTTTCATTGGACCCACAACTAGCCTTTGGCTATGGGTCCAACCAGTTTTGGTATTTCTCTTTGTTAACAATTGTAAAATAAAGAATTGAATTGAACTGAATTGAATGTCCAGTCCCTCGATTTTCCGGATTGCCGCTTATGCATTCCACAGCTTCGCGAACACAGGTTTCGCTTTCGTGTGATACCGACACCTATGACAAAGGGTCAACCACATTTTTTTTGCATTTCGCCCCTATCGAAATGCCCGAGACTTCGAGTGTAGCAACCGAACGCCCGCTATAAACTACTACGGCGAGTACGCTTGCAGACCGGAGCGTTTTCTTTTGATCCAGTCACGAATGATAACAATTTAGCACGCTGTAGATTTGGGCGAGTTCATTGCTTATATTTCACAATAGCAGCAGTTGGTGCTTTAAATGGGACGTTAATCGAACGTGGCTCGCACAACAAACATTAAGCTGAACTAAGATAACAGTCTACTGGGGCGTCTCAGTTCAGATTTAGCGAGCTCCTTAAGTGATCTGTAGTTTGCTCTATTTGATTACCGTGATTGCTCAATGCGCGAGTAAATACTAGCGCCTTGAGCATGCACTCTTTATGAACTCAATACATCATGCACTCGGCAATGCCCAGACGACGATTATCTGTAGTTTTCTCAATAGTGCACGCTTTTCATGTGACGTAGCGTATATCTCGGCCTCAAGCAGGCGCCAGGGTGACAAATGCAATACAGCAACGGGCGCTTCAAAGGTTCGATTGCGACGTCGTAAAGCGAAGCGGAGCACAAAAGGGCGGAAGCGTGACCTGCTTATACTAGCTTATACGGTGCGACAGAAAACTGCGTTAACGCACAGACGCTCCCGTTGTTTCCACGCTGCCTATACACCACCTTTGAGACTCGGCACGTCGGCATATAAAATAAATCGGGTGATCTAGGTAGGTCAATTTATTGGCTCTGTCGCTTTCGATAGCTTTGTACAGGCGTTTATTACACGCTAGAGTTAGGGCCGACCGCTGGATCAGTTCACGGGCCCTGAGCGCTAGCGGCATTATCCAAGCACTGGAGAGGCGCTATAGAGAGGCTGCCTCATTAGGTGGCCCTTTCGTTTTTTGTTTTTTTTCTCTTCAGCTTCAATGCTGGGCACAGAGCTTTAACGAGAGTGGATAGATTGCAAAGAAATGTGTGCTTCGCTTAACGAATTCCACTGACCGCAGCACAGAGCGCGCTTGAAAGAAAGGCAGCAAATGCCTCTCACACCCTCTCACCACCCGATCAAGCGCCCATTTCCTTTTTCTTTTCTCCAGTGCTGCACGTGCTGCACTGGAGCAGCCTTTAAAATTGAAAAGCCAAAGCTTGAACTCTTTTACGCAACGCTCATAGACGAACGTTGACAAGAACTATGGTGAGGAAGGCAAAGAGCTTAGCGAGACAAAAACATGTACTTCTTCTGCAGTGGGAGAGTGGTACTTGAGGCAAAAAAAGAAAAAAAAAGCGGGAAATGGCAAAAGGTTCGCAACGCAAGGTCAGTGTATATGCCCTTAACCCCATCTCACATATTGCAACCAAGACTTTTTCTTGCGTGCGAAGTTGTGAGAAGCTTCGGCTGAAATTCTATAAGGAATTGATGAAGAACTCAGTCCTTCCTGTTTCAGGTTAAGCGGAGATTTGCCCTCTTGTTCTCAAGTTGTCGTTGTCTGACCGCTGGTTTATTCACGCAATCGTGCCAACTCGGAACGACAGAAAGCTGAGCGAGTTGGCAAGGGCTCATAATGCTAAGGAAAGACGTGCAAACAAGGACGCGGGAGCAGAGGAGAAGATAACACGAACGTCATTCGTGTTGTTCACTCCCTTACTTCTGTGCCCGTGTTTCCTTCGCATAACTGATAACATACCACCTCATCCAGCTTTGTGTGCCTCTTAAGTTAAGCGGGCATTCTTTCCAGTCCCAGCTTATTACACGCATCGCTCCAAAAATAAGGTCGTGGACTTGATCCACACTGTATGTATGTATGTATGTATGTATGTATGTATGTATGTATGTATGTATGTATGTATGTATGTATGTATGTATGTATGTATGAAAGGGAAATGCCGTGTGTGTGTGTGTGTGTGTGTGTGTGTGTGTGTGTGTGTGTGTGTGTGTGTGTGTGTGTGTGTGTGTGTGTGTGTGTGTGTGTGTGTGTGTGTGTGTGTGTGTGTGTGTGTGTGTGTGTGTGTGTGTGTGTTATGTACGTGGGGATCCAATGCTGTTCAACATACAACGATGACAAGGACACTGTGACATTTCTTTCGCCACACATGCACACGTGTGGAATCTTGATTCCCTAGCTGAACGTGTAGATCGCTCATTCGTGCGTCTACGTGAAACACGCTTCCGTGACTCCAACGTTGACGTAGACTTATTCAAGTCAAGCCTAACCGGTAGTTTCGACGTCGGCACAGCGCTTAATGAGAGCTGTCGGATTACGACTAATCTGTATTTTGCTAAACGGATCCCGTTCAACGCAGTGGAACATGTGCCCACTGGAACAAATCAGGGTCCCCTACTGTATGCTAGGTTGTGTCTCTACATCATGTATCCTAACGTTTGTTAACGTTAGCAAACGTTAATAAAGCCTAATAAAAAACGAAATCTGTAAATATATATTGTTAAGAGACGTGTGCAATGCTAGGCCAGCTATTCTAATCTGCCAGTAAAAAAATTTTGTGTGCAAGGTATACTCGGGTGATTAACAGAAAACAATGACAAATAATAAAACAAAGAGGGGTTTGGTTAATGTCACATGCGAGTCCTTTCCTATACACAGCACAGCGTATTCGGGAGCACCGCACGCTAACCCCCAATTCCGTAAACACAGTTTTGTAGCCTATCACACTGTGAGAAGGTCTGTGCTCCATGCATACTCCGGTATTAGCGGTCCGTGCGCACGTATTTCAGAAGCTAATATATCACGCAGCACTGATACGTACCAAGCTTGATGCCATCGTCTTCGTCGTTTCCTCATGAGAAGCGGAGCGGTGGTTTAGGAGAGTGCGGTGCGCATGCGCCGCGCACAGTTAAAATGGCTGAAAGCCGATGCAGTGCCAATCTCAGAGGCTCTAACGTTGGCTTCACGAGGAATGACGTCACTGCATCTCCTCAGTGTTTTGTATCCAAAGTATATGTTGTCTCCAGGCCGGAAAAGTCGTTAAGAATGCTGAGTTTATTTATTCGTGTTTATCTGACCAGCTTCACCTCATTTCGATTTAGTAAATTCAATTTTATTTCAGAAGAAAATACACTGGAGGGACTATTGGCCTTCACATACATACCGTAGCTTTTGTCTGTCGCGAACCATGTGGCTGCTGCTGTTGCTGGCACCGAGAGCATCCTCTACGAAGCTGGCTGATTTCCGTGCCAAAAACCGCCGCAATTTTATTGCCAACTTTCGAGTGCAATGGGCCCGCAGACTTGCAGAATGGCCTCTGAACGTGGACAGACCCCCGGCTGTATAATATAGCTCACGTGCCGCGAATATGTCGCTCGAGAAAGGTCGTAATCTAAAATGCTAAGTCGATTTAGTTGGTGGTTCCAGCTTAATTTCGTTCACCATAAAAACCGCTTCTGGGTTCGCGGGCTAGCTGGGAACAGTGTTTTTCTTTTTTTCATTTATCAATCGTTTTATTTAATTTCAAGGGAAGTGGTGCGGGTTATCTAGGCATTCAAACTTGAAACCCAAGAAGCGAAATGGTAATTTTGTGCAAATTCCTAGCATCACTATAGCGATCCCGTATGGTTTGACCTCCTAGTAAGCTACAGGTATGCGGCATTCATTTAGGCCCATAAACTGTCCCGTGAAACTCGATGAGGAAAAGAATTGCAGAAGGAAAGAGCCTTTTTTTTTTTTTTTTTGTTCTTTGTTCACACAAGGTGGCACGGGCTCAATGAGGAAGTTAAAGACAACTGCATTGTGAAGCGCTACAACACTGCAACGGCTCACAATAGAGGCTTGGGCTAGGACAAGACCATGATATCTCCAAAAAATTGGATGATAAACATCACCCCGCATACCAGGGGCCTGACGTGCAATCATTGCTCCGAGGCGGTCTATTTGCGAAGTATTAAAAGACCGATATAAAGTACAAGGTAGCTAAGTGGTCTTACAACCAACATGCGTATTGATCCGGCTTTCCTTTCTACGAAATGTAGAACTTCCAGTAAACGTCGCTGCAATCTGAAGAGACTACAGTGTACGCCAAGAAAGTCACAACACACGACGATACCCTCAAAAAGCCAGTCGCATACAAACTAGGCAACAGGCAAGTTGTTCATTCGAGCGTACAAGCTGAGGCAATACACCGTGAGATTGATCAGACGTTGCCTGCATTGGTAGAATTTTTAGGTACATTCGTTCGTATATGTCTTCGGTTATCAAATTGATCTTTTATCTTTACGAGGATAAATTTGAAGCAGGCCTTGTGTGGGCCAGCGCGCGTGTCATACCGTTCTTCTGCCGCTCCGAAGATCGAAGCGACAATTGAAAAAAAGCAGTCGGCGCCGCAGGCACACATAGCTTCTTGGAAATGATCTTATCTAAGTGGAATGATTTGATTTTGATTGATTTGTGGGGTTTAACGTCCCAAAACCAGCTCTGATTATGAGAGACGCCGTAGTGGAGGTCTCCGGAAATTTCGACCATACCCGGGGTTCTTTAACGTGCACTGACATCGCACAGCACACAATCTAAGTGGAATGACGCTAAGGAATGGGACGAAACAGACCACCACGGAATTCATAAAGGGAACACGCACAAAGTTGCAGAATTTCGTGCGAGTTTCTTTTGTATGCCGTTCTGTGTCCAGCTTTGTCACGCTTACCATGATGCCTAGTGCAAGTAGTAAAGCTGAGATGGGGGCCTTATAGTTGGTATGAACTCATGGCTAAACACGCTGTCAAGGAATGACAGAGTTGTGAGTCGTCAGAGTGAGATGTATGGGCTACGGCGTTATTGATTATGCATACAACGTGAGCTCACGAAGACAGTCACGCGTAAGAGAGCGTGAAATGGCCACAGCTTTACGTACACTTTACGAAACTACCCGTGAAAAGCGGCGACGCGAACGCGAGTTTTCCTTTAACAAATTGTGAAAAAGAAAAAAAAAGAGAAAGAAAGCGAAAGGAAGTCACATTGAGCGAGCAATGCGGATCTGTGAGTGCGCGCGCTGTCAACGCCGCAGCAACTTGTGACAAGTATATACAACGCGACCCACTTGCACGGTGACGCGGAGTTCGCACGGAGCGCGTGCAACTTTGCGTTCGACGTGTTACGGCAGCGGCACGGTGGCAGCGGTGGTGGCTGCACTTTGGCCTCGGAGGCGGTTGCCTTGCGCAAGCGACGCGGGGCCGTCGGAATCTGAAAGCAAAATGATCAATGGATGCTCGGGGTAAACGCATTACTGCACGACGCGTCGGGCCACCTGAACGAAGCTGAGGCAGCGGAAGAGAACGGGAAAATGTGTCGCGCGTGTGACGGCGTGGGGGGTGGAGGAGGAGGGGGGAGGGGGGTGCGAAGCCCGAGGCCCGGAAGATTGTGTCGTTGGCTGCGACGAGCGGTGGGGCCGAGGAAAGGATAGAGATGCCGCAGTAAGATCTCATGAGGGCTGTGGGAAGTACGAGTTACGACAACGGAGCGTCAGCCCGCAGAGCACGCGGGCCCCTTACCATCCTCGTTGTGTGAACCGACACTGGTGCTTGCATGCAAGACGGGGAAACCTTTTTTACGTCTTCGTCTTCTTCCTTATAGCACGCCGTTCGCATGTTGATACGTTGCAAGCCGATTACGGTTTCCTGCGCCGCGCATGGAAGTGAGGAAGAACGAAGCGAAATTGAACTTCTGAGTCATAAAACGTAGATTTTTCTTTTTTTCTTTAATGATGTGCTGTGTGTTATGCGGGGCGCTGGTTATGCGCATGCAGCTCCAGTTACGAAAGCGCCGTCGTTGCCTTTCGCTTGCGTCAGTCTCGGCAGGGATCAACCTGCGGGAATCGTGAGGGTCACGAGTGCGGGCCGCTCTGTCACGTGACGCCAAGGCCGTCAACAGCCACATAACGGGACCGCGTTCCTGGAGGCGTAATCGAATCACGAAGCAATCCGCGGGATCTGATATTAAGATGCGCTCGACAGTGACCGAATTTGTTTTTACAGATAAGTTCGGTGGCCCCCCAAGGGACTAAGGCATTCCAGCAGCGTGCCAGGGGCAACGTTACCGATTGTACTGCGCGCTGATTGCGCTGCCCTTATGATAGGGCGAAGTCTACGTGACGGCACCGCGGTAAGATTACAGGTGCCGAAAGTGCCATATATTGAGCTTTTATTAGTGTGCGAATAGTAGCTTTTGATATAAAACTGGATGGTAATGGAGTAACATCACACTGGAATCAGTAACAACGATAATTTATGAGGCTTTACGTCCTACGACCGCAGAAAGCATATGAGACACGCAGTAGTGGAGGGCTCCGGAAATTTCTGCCGCTTGGGGTTGTTTAAAGAGCTTCGTAGCACTTCGCCGCCATCGAAATGCGGCCGCCGCGGCTGCGACTAGATCCCGCGACCTTCGGGTCTGCAGCCGAGTACGACAACCACTAGACCGCGGCGGGGCCAGGCGCAGTTCAAAAGGCATATCACACATGTTATGAACGACATAATAGTATACGCTTCGTACCTCAAGCTATAGAAATTACAAAGAATAATTGCTGGTGTCTTACATGCCGAAACCAATTAACGGATGATTATGAAGCTAGCGTGGACTCGCATTCGATTTTGACCACCTGTCTTTCTCTAACTTGCATCGAAATCGAAGTACACAGGCGTTATTGCATTTCGTTCCCGTCAAAATGCCGCCGCTGTTGCTGCATATTGAACCCGTGTCGTCTAGCCTAGCGCGACCAGGGTTGCAAAAAGGATTTTTGCGAGATGGGGGTCAGCTAATATGAAATCTGACACTTATAGGTGAATGCAAGGCGTCGACATCCAAAGGAATTCGCGCGCGTGCTTTCATAGGCAAGAGGGTGTACCTTCTTTGCGCTGCTCAAAGATCGCTTGTGAGGATGCTTCGGAAATAGGACCACACCTTGACGGCGTACACTAAAAAATTAAAATGGAGGGGTCCAGGATATTCTCACCCAACCTCTCCATCCACCACCCATCTGCACGACACCTTACCTGATAAGCTAGCCCGGCGGCCATGTGAAGATCTTACGAATACAATCACCTTTCCCATCAAGTGATTTTTAAATCGTGATACCCATAGCAAATGATAGTTTCTGTCATTCCATTACGCACGTTAAAGCGTTCTGAAAAGAATGCTGACATCAAAAATATTGCATAGCGGTTTATTATCTGGCGTTGTCGCTAACTTATCGGGGACTGAAATAACGACCGGCCCGTGCCTGATTGCCTCCCCAGTAACTTATCAATGCAAAATTTATACGGCATACCCAACGATTTCAAAAATCCCGCCACACGAGGCAGTTGCGAAACAGAGGAGCGTCACGTGACGGCCACATGTCACGCTGGCTGCCGAACCAGTGATGACAACAGCCTGATATGTCATCAATTCGTCACCCGACAGCGTGACATGGAATTCTTGACAGAAAAGACGGTGTATGGGGCTGCTGTTGTCACCAATTGGGTGGTCCACGTGATGCTGTCGTCACGTGCTGGTCTTGTGTTTCGTCACTGCCTATTTTGGCGAGATTTTTTTAAATCGTTAGCTGGTGCCAAATAAATTCTGCAATTATAAATTGCTGTGTAGGCACTTGGTTACGGGCTGGTCGTTATTATGGTCCTCAATAAGTGGGCTTCAACACCAGACAGTAAAACATCATGCACTATTTTGGTGACTACACTCGTCACTCCAATTATGCTACAAGAAAAGGTGCACTTGAAATGCTTAAGAAAAAGTTAGATGATTACCCTCTATCACTACAGTAATATAGGATGGTATAAATAACTTCATTAACAAAAGTCCTGAGGGTAACAAGCCGCCCTAGGGCCTATCCCACAGAAGGCCAAGCACCTCTGCATCGCGAGCCCTCTGACGGCACAGAGTTGATGCTGTAGTTGCGAGCTCCGTAGGTCGCAGTTTCATTGGTCTCCGGTGCCCCACCCCGGTGGTCTAGTGGCTATGGCACTCAGCTGCCTATCCGAAGGTCGCGGGATCGAATCCCTGCCTCTGCGGCTGAATTTCGATGGAGGCGAAATGTTGATGCCATGTTTACGCGCAAAGACTGCAATATAATAGTGGGACACACCCCATAACGGAGGGCGCCAGAGTAATTCTTGCCATCTAAGTTTCCCTAATATGCACGTAAATATAAGTACACCGAGTTTTTCTGCATTTAGCCCCCATCGAACTGTAGTCACCGTGGCCGGGATTCGATCACGTGACCTCGAACTTCGCAAGCCAACAACCTGTCCGCTAAGCAAACACGGCATGTAAAATATTGCTAAATTAGCGGCGTTCATGTCACGGAGGCATTGTCTATTACATATTGCGCTCATCCTCGAGGAT
This sequence comes from Hyalomma asiaticum, assembly GCA_013339685.2. Taxonomy (NCBI): domain Eukaryota; kingdom Metazoa; phylum Arthropoda; class Arachnida; order Ixodida; family Ixodidae; genus Hyalomma; species Hyalomma asiaticum. The sequence continues at coordinate 102,541,038 of CM023486.1, forward strand.
GAGCGAAATACCTTCTGTGCATCATTCTCCAGGACCGAGACGAACTGATGCTTCTATCTCCTGATCTCGAGATGTCAAGAACACTCCGTCGGAGTTCTCCGCTTGGTCCAGAGAATAGTCAGGTGGCGCCTTACACCACGCGTCACGCACAGAACATACAATTCGGTCGCACGCATTACCCCTCGCTAGGCATTGGATGCCTCGGAGATGCTGTCGTGATTCTACGTCTTAATGGGCGTAAGTGGGGGGAATATCTCGTGTCCTTCAAGATGGGTGGAGCAACCCGAATGTGGGACACGAGAACGATTGTGCTCGTGGAAACGAAGTAAGAAAGGCGTTCGGGGACGCGGTAATCAGATGAGAAAACGTGACTTATCTCTTTAAAGGGGGAGACTGTTGCCCGGCATGGTCGTTCTAGAGAGCTATACGACGCTCATTGTCGATGACGTGTACATTTGCCCCGAGACGGTCTGTGCTTATGCAGTTAATACGTCCTAGTTCCCGGAGCTGGAAAAGAGCATTCTCGTGTGGTGTATCTCCACATGCCCTGATTCACCGGTACCGCTACGCAGTACAGTACAGACCCACTGGCGTGGTTTTTAAATGCGAAGCATTTCTTAGCGACTTCGGCGACTTTGAGCGTATCTATCTATCTAGCCTCCTATGACTTTGTGCTCTCCTGGCCGTTTCGTTAATGGGATGTATATGAAAATTGGCATACCACAGCATGAATGAATGAGGAACGTAAATGACAGGTGATAACCTGAAAATCATGACATGCATGTCATGAGCGGCATGATTTACATGCCACAGTCTTGGTGCTCTCCTGGCCTTTTCGTTAATCGGATGTATACGAAAATTGGTATTCCACAACATGACTGCATAAAGAACTTAAATGACAGCTCCTAACATGAAAATCATGACATGCATGTCATGAGCGGCATGATTTACATGCCATCGTCTTGGTGCTCACCTGGCCGTTTCGTTAATGGGGTCCATACGAAAATTGGTATGGTACAACATGACTGCATGACGAGCATAAATGACACGTCATAACAATGAATTAATGATGCGCAGCACAGCGGCAGCGAGGTGGAGCGGACGAGGGAAGCAGGCGATAGTGGTACGCGTACAGGTGCTGCCGATGCCGATCGCTTTTCCCCGCGCTCGCGCCGAACGCGCCCCGTGTCCATGACTTTAGCTGTGGCTCGGCCGGTTGCTTGAGCACAGCAACTCACTCACTTCATTGCAGGCCACCATGGGTAGACTACGGAAAGCAACGATGCCAGAACAGCGCGAATGCAATGCTCGATGAAAATGATGACGTGCATGTCATGAGCGCCATGCTTTATGTGCCACGGTCTTGGTGCTCTTGCGGCCGTGTCGTTAACCTTATATATAGCAATATTGTTATGGCGAGACAACAATGCATAATGACCATGGGTGACGCGTTCTAAGGACATGAAAATCGTGACGTGCATGTCATTAGTGGGATGATTTACATGCCACGCGTTTCATTAATGGGATGTATACCAAAATTGCTATGGCACAACACGACTGCATGACGAACGTAAATGACAGGTCATAACATTAGAATCATAACATGCGTGTCATGTGCGGCATGGCTTTATGCCACAGTCTTGGTGCTCTTGTTTCGTTAGCTTCATATGTACCAAACTCGGTATAGCGAGACAACAATGTAGATCCATTTTACGCTCCTGATGCGTGCTTCGTCGTTTCTTTGATTCCCACTGCGCGTGGGATCTGCCAGTTTTTTAAATGCGAATCATTTCTTATTGAACTTGAGCAATTTCGACCGTATCTATCTATCTATCTATCTATCTATCTATCTATCTATCTATCTATCTATCTATCTATCTATCTATCTATCTATCTATCTGTGTCTCGGCGCTCTCCTGGCCGTCCCGTTCCCTTGGTCCGTACCAAGATTAAGGTGATAGGGTACCAATGTGTGACGATCATGAATGATTGATCTAGGAATGACTAAAATGGCACACTCGTCACGTACGTCGCGGTCAACGACGGTGAGATCACGTGTTGATCATACTCGGAGTGATCGGCCGGGGTTACGCGGCTATGCGTCGCAGGTGATTGACTGTTAGCATTGCAGCACATGTTAATCAAATGCCGACCACAATAGACTTCCTAAATTTCATGAGAGCATACTCTGCGCGGGTTAAGCAGGAGAAAGACATCGTTCATTGTATTTTGCGATGTAAATGTAAACATAGCAAGCTGGCAGGCGCAGACAAGCGTCAGCCACGCTTTCTATGAGGGCAGGAATCGAAGCTGGGACACATAGGTGTCAAGCAAGCACGCTACCACTGGGCCACGCCAGCCTTCTCGAGCGCTTTCGTTACATACTGTCGATATACCTATCTCATCAGTAGTTGTGATTGCGCTTGTGTTCCGTTTGCGCACAGACGTTAATCTATACTTGTAACACTTGGCTGAACGCCAACTAGTTCTGCATAGGCAAATTTCTCGCTGATTGTTTCGCATGACATCAATCCTCACAATGCGTGGGATCCGCCCCCTTTTTTAGCAAAGTTTTGACCAAACGTTCTGCTTTCAAGTTTATGAACCTGTAAATGTTTCATTCGTCAACGTCGCGCGTTTGCATATTGAATCTATGCTCAAACAACTTCTCACTTAAAAGATTTACCAAACGATAATGAAATAATTTGATCTAATTTCAAGTGCAGCTACAAAGCCAATAACTCGGCTGCTAAAACGCAGTTTCTAATTCACGGAAACATCACCAGGTCGCCAGTGAACTGTACACCAACCGTAAAACAATCTGTAAGTCGACAAAGCTTACCTATTCGTTTAAAATGCGGTGCTGACTGAAACCATCAGTAATTATGAAACTAGAATCGACCACGTCGTCATTTATATAAGTATAATACGTATAGCACAGCATTATTCTCACTGATGCGTTGCGTCGTCCGTATCGACGGCCAAGAGCTCAAGACCCCTTTTTCTGGATCCGCCAGGACATGATAGCATGCATATATGCTTCCCACACTTACAGACTTACAGACCCCAGCTTACAGACCTGGGGCCGAATTCACAAAAGTCCTCGTTCGTAAGTGTTTTTTGCCATTGGCTGTCGGCCTTCTCTAATTATATGTCCGGGATCAGGATTGGCTGAAATTTTCTCTTACGAACATTTCTGTCGTAAGTTGCTTTTGTGAATACAAGCCCTGGACTTTTCGCCTCACAAATTTGTGGCCAGTACATCCGAGACGTCCAAGGCATCGTTACAGTGCTGCCGTTTACAGCTTCGAGACGGGGCTCATTTCTACAACGGGACCTTTTCGTTATGGTCGACGAAAACGCGGATGTTTCCTGCGTTCGAAGCTTCGTGGAGAGTGACCGACACCTAAGTCGGGTGTCGCTTTTAGCCAACTCTTCCTCCGTTTTCAGTGTGTGCTCCGTGAACCAAAATTAGCAATAAACAGACAAACAAACGAAAAGCCGTCTCAACACGAAATTTCGCTTTCCGCACGCCCGAACCGTGTCCGCGAGGCGGCAAGAAGTGGAGGAAGCGGCGGAATTCTCAAAATTCGGAATGCGCGTTGCATGCACGGGTGAGAGAGCTGTTTAACGACACGTGTACAAGGAGACTGTCTCTCGCGACAACACGGGGAAGTTCGTTTCTTGTGCCCACCACATGCGGGCCCACGCGAGTGTCGCCTCGATCCCCCCCACCCCCTCAGTTCGCGTTTTATTTTTGGATACATTGCGATGCCCAGTGATCGACAAGGACTGCGTCTCATGCGAGATTCATGCGTCTCATGCGACGTCCCGTGAGGGGCGAACACAGTCGCCCCTCACGGGACGTCGACCCACATGTGCGGCGACTCTGTTCGAGCCGGCGCTTCCTCATTTCGCGCGATCACCACGCTTCAACGATCCCGCGAGTGAAGAACTTGGTGAACGCGCATACCGCGACACTGCCGGTGGTCACGCGCTCCTCTCCAGTTCATGTAGGCGCACAAACTCCGTCACTCGCAGTGCCATCGCTCAGTTAATTTGCATCGTCTTCTTCTCATCCTCTACTGAATGCTCGTATATAAGTGAACATGGCGCTGAAACACTCGAGGCGAAAAGCGTGCGACATATCAACGCAGATCTCCGCAAATTTGTTCATCCTAGTCCCGTCTACCTTTCGCACACATCATGATGAAAGCCGTGAGTACTCTTGCAAAAAAGGACGTCCCTGTTTTGTTACTAAATCAAAGTAACATCTATAGCTTAGAAGCCGTACAGTGCGCCGTCGCTTATTTCCAAGGCTAGAGATTGACAAGGAAAATATTACTCACTGTCTTGAACTGGGCTTTAGCACCTGGACTGCTGGAGTCGCGTTGCAATGTGACGCCTTGATAGTCCGAGAGAAAGAGAGAAATATATGAAGTGGAAAGGTACGGAGGTTAACCAGATATCAGTCTCCGTTTCGCTACCCTGCACTGGGGTGAATGAGCACAGGGGTTAGAAAGACGACAGTAAGAAGGGGTACAAAGAGCTAGACACGCAAAGAACGTTCCAGTTAGAGGCATTCACGAAGGCCGGTAGACTATCAAGGAGTGCAGTAGCGCTTTGATGGCCTTCATCTGCGACGTCAGCTCCTAGTGATGCATGCCCTAGAATGCCTTCTTTCGGTAGTGGTCGGCCGTCCAGCTCGTTGAGTGCATAGCGAAGGGATTGCCTCTCTGCACTGTACTGCGGGCAGTCGCGTAAAAGTGTGCCCTATCATATTCATGACCGCAGTGGTCAGGCTGCAGTACCAGCGATTCGTACGCGAAATGCATAGGCATATTGTTGAATGCAAGGCCCAACCACAGTCGATAAAAACCGCGGCTTCTCCACGACAAACCCCTGCTAGGACTCGAAGGCTTAACGTGGGATCAAATGAGTACAGTCGGAAATTCTTGAAATGTATGTCACCCCGCTGCGACATATAGCACTTGCGAGCAAGCAGGTGGAGCATCCATGCCGAGTCCGTCCCTTACTATGGTATTGGTACTAGTTGGTCCACTGCTTGACACGAACGAGCGGCTTGCTTGGCCCGTTAATTGCCGATAATCCCGCAGTGAGTGGGAAGCCATCGAAAAGTTACCTTATGGCCTGACTCTCTTGTACGCTGCGTCCTCTCTGCAATCTGAAACACCAGCTGTGCGCGCGGTCCGCGGCGTAGAGGCGACAGCAGGGAGTGCAGTGCCGCCTTGCAGTCGCAGAAAAGCGTCCACTTGTGCGAAGTTTGCTTCGCAATCTACGACTGAGAAAGACAATGCGGAGGCTGTATTTGCCGAGCGTTTTGAAAGGAAGCTCCAGGCCAAACTTGCGCGGTACGCCATTTTCATAGAAACGCATTTTTCGAATTTGCTTCGAAGATAACGTCGGAATTTCGTAAACACTCGTGCAGAGAGGACTAGCGAAACAGTACTAAACCATCACTCGTTTTTCAAAACTGTCGCTTGCGAAATATACTACTTGTTTTTAGCCGTCGGCGCTCCAGGATTACGCGTCAGCACCTCTGCGTCACGCAAGTGCGCCCTTGTGGGGCATGGCATGCAGGGACGTATACATCTCGCGTTTTCGTATTTCTAAGCTGTGCTCTCCAGCGACTGCGGAGATATTGCACCGATATGAAACGCATCCGTATACGAACTCCAGCGGCGTTTGACGTTCGCTGAAATAATCACTGAGCAATCGTACGGTTCTGAAGTGTCGGGCCAAATGGATGCAGAAGCTAATCTCTAAATTTGCCAATTCACCGCTTTCACCTCTTTTCGCTGCGCACGTGCCGACTAATCTGACATGATTAGTGGTTTTCCGAGCTTCGCTGTTTTTCCTCGAAGCACTGTAATGTGTTATAGGGAGAGAATACAGTCAGAAGATTTTGTACTGTCGGTGTATTATAACGTACGAATCTGCGTCGATCTCTCGCCCTCCCACTCGAGAGCCTTGGGAATGGCGCGTGGTAAATCAAGCTCTCCGGCCTTAGGCACGAGCGTCGAGAATGAAGCCTTTCCAGTATGCAGCCGGTGTCGCACTCGTCGAGCTAGATGCTAACCCGCGACACCATTTTGGAGATATCGCATCTCGATACACGGCCGCTCGGACGGAACGCTCCGCCGCCGAGCACTCCGCAGCGGGGGACAAAAGCGGCACTGGAATATCGCGACTCACTGATTTACGTATTCTCTTTACCTCCAGGCGGAGATACGGCGCTCACATGCTCCACGTTATCGTTGCGTGTTTTTCGCTCGTTCTTCTGTAGCATCGCGAATACCTTTTCTTTTTGTATGGTTGGTTGTTTTTGCCACGCAACTTAAACAGCGCGAGTAGAGCACGCTTCCGAAAAAAGGGACGCTACAGGCGATGCAGATAGACCCCTTTTAGTATCTTGTCGTTCGACTCTGTATACTGTTATATAAAAGACCCGGGGCTTTGAGATTTCAGCGGCCCTAGCTGGCTGGCAGTATACCTACAGAGTTCTTCGGGAAAATGGGCAGGAAAGTGAGCTAGGGAAATCGAATGGCGTATCGTCTGGAAAGGAGGGGAGAGGGAGAAGGGGGGGGGGAGGAGGGTGAGAGGGTGTGTGTATGCCAGCGAATGTTTTCACCAGCGTAGCCCTCCCGTCTGACACCAATACACAGAGATCACACAACCGTGTCGCTTGTCCTATCTTATAGACAGCTCTACGGAAATATTTGGAGTGTACCTACGTGACGATAACTGCCGGCTGTTGCGTGAATGGAATGCGTGAAGCAGCAGTTCGTAACTGTACCAACGGAAAAAAGACCTCGCGCAGGTTTGAAAAGCCTTAAGCCAAATAAGCTGACGGGCGGTCGGCGCCATTCGGTTTGTTTGCTTACCATTCGATCCGTGTCCTAACTACTAGGCACGGTACTTGTCCTAACTAACAGACAGCGTGTGTCGCTGGTGCCTGCGCATTTGGGTATGTGGCACAGGGCGTGTGAACGGGTATAGCGGTCTTGCCTTCCCCTACCACTCGGTGGACAAAGACAGTACCTCAGAACAAGTGTATGCACTTGAATATGAAGAGAGACAGGAGACGGAATGGAGGAGGTTAACCAGACTTAGCTGGTTTGAAACTCTACAGGTGCAGAGTACAACGCATGAATGGTGGAAGACAGGGAGAGAGAGAGAGAGAGAGAAAGCATGAGTCTAGATAATTTACCATTCACATATATATATGTAGCATGCAGCGTACATACAAACTACCGAATTCGGTTGTCTCCCAACGGAAGTGCCGAAGTGCCAGCAAGGCTCTCTGGGTTCATGAGCTGCGATATCACGCTCTTAAAATTATTTGTTCTTTAAAAGGCCGATCATCAACTCTCTTAAAGTGCAGAGTAGACACTGGTGTTGTTTGAAAACTATAGGGTACATGTCCGAATAGGCAAGCAGAACAACTAGGAAACTAGGAAGCAGTGGAGGAATCTGCTGCAAGAAAAATTAATAATAATAAATATTTTTGAAAAAAATTAAAGAAATAAGGGGGGGGGGGGGGGGGGACAGAAAATAAATCTAGAAGTAGGCCGCAGAGGAAACCGAGAATGGTGAAAGAAGTGGACAAAACTGAACCAGGGCATTCATTGAGCGAAAAACCGAAAGTGACAAATAGCTCGCGGAGACAGAAAGATACAGGGAGATACAAACATACGCCCACGTGCGCAGACAAATACACCCACACGCATCGACTCGCACACGCAGAGGAAAACGGAAGTTCAAAGTCGACCACTAAGTGGCCCTTTCATCACCTAATGATGCGGAGATATATTATCCGGCACTCCAAGATGCTGAAGAATTTTGAATAGCCGTGCAGGCACACTAAGCCGAGGGACAAATGAAGACAAAAGAAAAATGGTTAGTAAAGAGAGAAACGGCAGACAGTTCCGAAATGTGATTATGAGTGTTCTTTCTTTCTTCCTTTCTTTCTTTCTTTCTTTCTTGCTTGCTTGCTTGCTTGCTTGCTTGCTTGCTTGCTTGCTTGCTTGCTTGCTTGCTTTCTCTCTCTTTGGAATGTTTTGGTTTCCAACGATCGCTTCAATGCAATGCCAAGTTCGGGCGCCATTGCAGCTGTCACGAAGAGCAGAGCTTATCTGCGCACTTTTTATAGTCCCTATGGTCTATATGGTGTGTATGTGCCCTGTACAGCATGTTTCTTCTCTTCATTCCGCTCTCAGGTGGTGCTCGCACTGGCCCTCGCCACCGCCGCTTGCGTCTGCGACGCCAGTGTGCTTCCGGCAGCTCCAGTCGTGGCTGCCGCACCGCTGGCAGCACCGTATGTCCTGCACCACGCACCAGTGTTCCACCACCCCGTGGTGGCCGCGGCCGTGCCCGGCTACTCGTACACGTACACGTCGCTCGCCCAAACGCATCCCGTGGCCGCCGCACCATTTCACGTGATTGGAAAGTAAACGGCATGCACTCACACCTGACAGCAGGGAATGACGCTGATTGTGCAGGTGAGGGACTGTCCTTCTGAAGAGTATGACGGTGTTGGAAATATCCGTGACTACTGGTCGCTCGTGTCAAAAAAAAATTCGTCAAGCTGATCAAGCTTACCCATGTTTGTCCTATTTGTGGACGACTACCTTGGCACAGTGCAGTACTGGAGTTGGTTATGGCACTCGGCTGCAGATCCGAAGGGTCGCGGGATCGAATCCCGGCCGCGGCGGCTGCATTTCGATGGAGGCGAAATGTTGAGGCCCGTGTGCTGTGCGATGTCAGTGCGCGTTAAAGAACCCCAGGTGGTCGAAATTTCCGGAGCCCTCCACTACGGCGTCTCTCATAATCAGAACTGGTTTTGGGACGTCAAACCTCATAAATCAGTACTGGAGTCAGTCAACCTTGAGTAACGATGCTGAGTATGCGTGTTTCCAAAGTAGACGAGGTATGCCAGTCGTGAAATCAATTTGCGAGAGAACAACTCTATTTGCACTAGGCCGGTCTAATGTATATATTGCAGAGAAGTACCTTCTTCCTTCCCACCCTAAGGTCTTATTGCAGAATGCAGCAGCGGGAGGTCACTTGCGATGTAATGCCTGAATGCCATTTTTTTTTATCGTTTCCTCGTAAAGCCATATCTCGTGATTACTTTATTTCTGCTAGGAGAGGTCCAAGGAAACACGCGTGCTGCGCTATATAAACCCTCCATCGTAAAACAGCGCGCACACACAAGGACAGAGAGGAAGGGAAAGATGGCACGAGCCCTCCATCTCCTATATATACTTTGCATCTTCGCATCGAAGATGTAATGTACTTCGCCGTATCACATCTCCTATATACTTCGGTGCCCCTTGTTATTAACCCGCTCAAGGTAACACCTTCCCTGTACCATGATGTTTGGATCGCAATCTCCCAACCACGTGAGGTCGATGTCAAATAGCCGAGTGCAGAACTCAACAGCTGACAGGTGTCGATATCAGACAGCGATTGGTGATGCGAATGTGTATCTCTACCTCGGATACGGCCACGGGCACATCTCTGTAGTTATAGAATACCATTTCTCTTTGCAGGGAATGATGTACAGGCCACGAAAGGGATCGCAGCCGACCAGTACTCCAGCCATAGGACTGAACCTCAGTGAAAACGGAAAGTCTCGACAGAGGAGAAGCGTGTAATAACTCAGCGAGAACAGAAAAGAAACGTGTTAAGCCAGTTAAGCAACGTTACTAGGAAATCAATAAATACATGCCAACTGATGTTTGCATCTACTGACTTACTCTATGGCTAGACCCATGTCCTTTGGGGGCTGGAGATAAGTAACCCTCCAGAATGCTATACTTACTGGGCACGGCACCCTTACAATGTTATGTGCTGTTTCTTCTTAATATAGATTCTTGCAGCAATAACCATATCACGCGCATTATATCTGCTGCGTGTTTCTGCTGCGCAATTCTGCGCGGGTTGCCACGCTTAGGGATGGTAACCATAAAATAACGTAGAACATATAAATCAGGATAATCAACGTACCCTGTATTTGCAGGAAACACAAGGTGATCCTCGTCCGCCATGCAACATACCATTGCCGTCCACACCTAACGCGCATTCTGCTCGTAAGGAATAGCCGATAACGAATTTGCTTTCCTATGTGGTTTGCATAGGCTATCTGTGAACGAGAGTGGCTAAAAAGCATATACTTTCTATTCGAGTCGATGAGAAAACTCGTTGCCGGCCAATAGCACTGCGACGAATACTTACTTGTACGAGCAGCAAATACACAAAGGTGACTTCGTTCAACTATGTCACAGCGGTATACTAACCAATATATAGCCACCAAAACGACAGCATGGAAAAGGTGTACAAAACAGGCATCGCACTTTTCTTACTCCCGCGTTCCCATGACATTCCACTTCGACACCCCTTATCTACAGATTTTCTTATTTTACATATTCTTTTTCTATGACACGTGGGCGCAGCTCGCTAAGTCGAAGATTGCAGTTGAACATCCTTCAGAAATTACAAACAACGAAACGAACAAAACTGTAATGTAATAACTTGTGAGCAAGAAGCAGATAAAAGTTATGAGCTTAATTAGCATAATAACAGAAGAACTCGTTCAACACTAGCAAAATTACATGGCGTATGCCTTAAGTAAATAGGCGTAATTAGCATTTCAACAACAAACTAGTACAAGACAAGCTGAATTGGGGTCAGTGAAACGAATAACACTTCCCATAAACGGAAGGCAATAGCTTATTTCTACCACACATAAGGAACCGACCACGGCGCAGTCTCGGAGCGGAAGGCGCTGGCAATCGAACCCCGTACCTTCCGCACTGAAGACGGACGCTCATTACATCACCATCACTGCACGCTCGTTGCTGTGGTTGTTGCTTCAAGAAAACTGGCTCATGCTCTCGAGGGGGATTGGCCACAATGTAGGTGATACCCTTGTTTATGAAAGCGCGGGTGGTGCTGAACTTTCTTTCCTTCTTGTGAAGGTCGCCAGAAATGCACGTTGAAAAAAAAAAAAAAAAAACCGCGCGCCTCTTCGACTGCGAGATCGCCGTGAGGTGCACGACGAGGGGCCTTCGGTTGGCCCAGCGGTATAGAACGGCTTGGAGTAGCTACTGCACGGCAGAACTTGGCTGGAAGCTAACTCAATGTCGATAGCCGCGAGGCACGAGTATGTGCTGCATAGATGCTGCACAAACGGTGAGTTCGCTGTATATCCGTGTGCGCGACGTCGCTGTAACCGCGTAATAGAAAACGGCGAGGTCGACGGCGCGATGCTATCGCGCGGGGCGCCACGCGGGAATGCTCTAGAACGCTGCCACGTGAGGAATTTCGTATCCCGGCTACGGATGTTTGTCCTGTCCTCAACAGCTCGCGCAAAGCGGGCTGGCTTCTTGCGCGAGGGAGAAAACTGCGTAGTGAGATAACGAAAATAAAATGCAGCTACTAACAACACGCCGCTATACGTAACGGAAAATGCGCATAGAGAAACTAATATATAAGATATCGTGAATCTGTTATGCAGAAAGACACAAGACTTTCTAATATGTTAGTTAGTTAGTTAGTTAGTTAGTTAGTTAGTTAGTTAGTTAGTTAGTTAGTTAGTTAGTTAGTTAGTTAGTTAGTTAGTTAGTTAGTTAGTTAGTTAGTTAGTTAGTTAGTTACATGTAAGGCCAACCTTAGCGATACATCGGAAACGTCGCTTTCATACCTGAAAAATTTATAAGTTAGCCATATAGAAGATTACCCCTACCAACCATCTCGGCATTCTTGTGCTTTTCATATAGCTGCTCGCTACTCAGTGAGTAGCGAGCAGCTATATGAAAAGCACAATCGGCAGGCCATCCTCGTGGGTCCCTGAAAGCCGATTGTGCTTTTCATATAGCTGCTCGTTACTCAGTGAGTAGCGATCAGCTATATGAAAAGCACAATCGGGTTTCGGGGACCCACGAGGATGGCCTGTCGCAGGTCCGAGCGCATACAGATAACCGTAGAGTGACGGAGAAAGCCTTGCTCCTTGCTCTGATTCTTCTCGCGACGAACACGGAGGAGAGTGACGTCTCGGATGACGAATTTTGAGTCTCTACTTAACTCCGCGAGAGGGTCAGTGGTTGTCTTCGAGTCTGCACGTTCGTACGGTGCTCCCAGCGCACGCAAGATGGATGACAAGCTATACTGGGAAACGGGGTGGTCCTCCTCCTCATTTTGCGTCTTGGCGATACCATTGTGGTCAGAGACATCCATGTTGTGGTGACCGGTTGACGGCAACGCAGTTGCAGGGATGGTGCAGATAGATGAACGGAGCTTGGCTGACATATGGGAAGCGGTAAGTTGCGCATCTGCTCAGAGCAAATAGTTCGGTTATGGTTTTGGCGCATTTGAGGGGGAGGCGGTCCATAAAGTGTCCTGTCGGCTGCTTCACTGCGAAGAAATAAGCGATCAAGCGTCCGTCATAGCACCGCTTATGTATTACTCTCCCTTTTTCTTTGTTGGTCTTTAAATGTACAAGGCCCATTCGTTCGTACGCTTAGTGCAGTCACAGATTATTCGCTCTATCGTAGTCAATGAATACCTGCAATGCACTCGAGAAGTTTGTGGTTATAACGTGGCTACAGTTGGCACAGGACTGGTTTGATTGGGAACTATGGGAGAGGAACTTGCCCTGCAGTGGGCGTAGAAGTAATAATAATAATAATAATAATAATAATAACCATGGCGACGATGACGGCACGTAGTGAACCAACAGACGGACTACATGGGCTTAAAACGGTGGATAGATGAGTAATTATTATAGGTTCATAATGTAAACATAGGGCGTGCAAACAAGGACACAAGAGGTGTAGACGTTCGTATTGCATTACGGCTGCATGTGTTCGAAAACAGCTGATCACTGAGCATAGCAAGTTCCAAGTTTTCTCCCTCAGACACAAGAGTTCAAACACGGAACGGTTCCAAGTCAGATCCGTGGCAGCACATTGAGGTACGAGTGATGGAATTCCGGAGCGTTATCAAATAAAAAAATTTCTTCCCTTAATTTAGCCTATGCATCATCGTCAAATTCACTTAAAAGTGCTTCTAAAGCCTTTCTTTATTAGCATAAGCTACTTAACGTTTTTCCTCCGTGTCCCTTCAAGGCAGTAGCAAGGGAGAACGATTGACGAGAGCCTTGCACCTTGAAATTCATGCACTGAGTCACAGTGACTTACCAGGATTGACAGTGTCACTTCTGAACTGATTTAAATGCTCAGGAATGTGACTTCAGCTTATGACATGTTCTCTATCAAGCGCTGCCAGTACGAAGGTCAGACGCTATCAGGCGTTAACTAAGGCACTGACGAAAATTTATGGCGTTTTCACGAGCAATAACCAAACAAGCTGCATCTCGCGTGGCAGGTGCTCCACATGATCACTGCGTTAGAAATGCCTTTGGAAGATGCTGAAACTGACAGCTAAGTTTTAATGAACTTACGCGAATGTAGGATGCAATGAAGAAAGAATTGAAAGCCGTCAAAGAGATTTGAAGACTTGATGATCTCGACAAGAAAGGCATTGGATATGGTACCCTGACTCCGGCACAGTGAAAAGGAAAGTCATCATCTTGACAGCGCACTGATTACGTGTCTTCGCTACCCTTTGATTCTTGATCGAGAGTTTCATATTGCAGATCGAGCGATCTTTAGCAGGCAAATTGTTTTTCGTTTCATATCCGACTCGACTGGAGCACTTTATTCGTGAGCCTCTTGACTCCCTGGCACTCCCAAAGACAAGGTGCGCACAGCCGAGTCCTACTTAACTCCACGCACGCGCTAACCTTCAAAGGCTTACAGGGGAGGGAGAGGAGGGAACCACACTGCAATCTTCGTGTAGTCCTGCTTACAAGTTTACTTCGAAACAAACGAACGCGCACAAATATGAACATTAGTACATACGCGCCGCTTACAAGTCAGGCTTCAAAGAGGGTTCTCTAAAGATAAGAAAACAGAAATACAATGAACTTTATGGCGGTGTTCTGAGAAGCATCTTACAAAAGGTCTATTTTCCGTCGTGGAGAAACGTGAAACTCCCTTGATTACATAGATTACGTACAGTGATCTGGTCCTGTACGCTGAAATTTTCGTGATCGGATCAAGGCACCACGCGTGAGCTACACAATTTCTCCTCCTATTACTCGTCTCTGAATTCTGATAGAACTGAGACTAAAAAAAAAAAAAAAAGGAACAATAGTGCAGAGTACACAGGGGGCAACTTCAGTTAGAAAAGAAGTATCTGGGGTTATATTTCTTTCTGTGGAAAGGGTGGTCGACCTTGCTTCCGATCAAAACTTGGCCCAGCCTCTGCACTATGCAAACGAAGGTTCAGCGAGATCTTAAAGAAAGGAAATATACCGTTACCTCCATAGTTCACTCTGGCAGATACGCGAGGAGAAAAGAAAATAAAGGAAAGGACGTCCCAGTAGACGCGAAAAAGAACACACGCTAAGGATTGTCTCAAACGCCGGCAAATGTGAAAGCCTTCGCTATCGCTTCGAGACACAAGAAAGGAAGGAGCGAGAGAATTCGAACGACAACGGGCGATTGATGCCGAACCGATAAAGGAGAATCGGCGTTCGAGCTCTCTCAGCGGAACGGGAGGGAAAACGGGCGTTGCAGCAGGCGCTCGAAGCTCACCGTTTGGCGCGTGACCCTGCAGCACCAAGCTGCCACACTGAGCTCTATCTATGCAGCCGCCGCTGCCATGCGCTCGCTCGCCCTAAGAAGCACTCCGGCTGCTGGGACATCTCGAGCCGAGCGGACGTGAAGAGCGTGCAGATCGGGCGAGACGCTGCCGCGTCCTTTGTGGGCGCTTTAATTCGGCTCCGGAGGATTATCCGAGATTAAGCGAGATACGGGATTCCCATGAGGACCCTCTTTCCTATGGGCGCATTTCGTCTTTCCTCTCAACCCTACCTCTCTCATGTCGACAAGGTGCTGGTATAAAAACGCGGCTTCCGGCTGTGCGGCTCCTACCCGAGTGAAGAGTATCGTCTGCGGTAGCGTCGTTCATTTTTTTGTCCCCCAACATGGCTGCCTTCAACGGAGTAAGTTGAGGATTGTCCGACAAATCTCGCGCCAAGACAAATCGTTCTTTGGATCCGACGCCTGTGTTACGTATAAACAGCTCGTACCTATGAATGAAAGATTAGTCACGTTGTTTCTGGATACACCCCACGCCGCATTTGGGATAGTCCAGTTGCCAAGGAAAGACCTGAGCATACATTCGTAGACGCGGTACCTCCTCGCCTGCTTGCTTCTGTTTGAGCGATCTCAAGCACTATATGAAACTAGGAAACTAAAATACACTCGAAATTGTTTCTCGTTTGAGCGACTTTCGCGCAGTAGCTCTTTCGTATGGCCACAAGGCAATCCCCGTAACAAATATGTTAGAAATTCTGCATACATGAAACCACGTTAATATATGTTAAATAAGTATCCTTATTTTCCGCACCTTATTAATGACTTTTATAATATACCCGACGCATTATGCTGTCGTTATGTAAAAAGAATGTTTGCCCAAGTCATGCTGTTCTTATTTTTCCGCAGGTGCAGCTTTTCATTCTGCAAGCGTTGGCCTTCTGGAGCGCCGTCAACGCCGGCGGCCTTCACCCGGCCACCGAGGGTTTCTCGCACACCATCGCCCACCCGGACGGCTCTACTCACCACTCGACGTTCATCAGGCATAACACTGACGTGGTACCGCGTGACCACGACTCCGGCGTCTACGACCCGCACTCGGGACACGTAGTGTCCGTCCACTCGACGGGCGCTCACGCTTACGGCGTCGGCGCAAGCCACGTGGTTGCCTCCAGGCCCCTCGGAGCTTACGGTACTGCTGCCTACGGAACTGCCGCCTACGGAGGCCTCGGAGCCTACGGAGGTCTCGGAGCCTACGGAGCGTATGGAGCGTATGGAGCCGTCGGCGCTCCGGCAGTGTCTGTGGCACACGCACCCGCAGTCTCTGTCGCCGCCGCCCCGGCAGTCACCGTGGCACATGCGCCCGCAGTGTCTGTCGCCGCCCCTGCTGCCACGACCGTCGTGAGCCATGGAGCCGCCGTCTATCCGGGACACACGCTCACCGGCTACGGTTACGGCGGTGGTCTCGGCCTCGGCTACACTACTGGTCTTGGCTACGGTGCCGGTTATGGCCTCGGCTACGGAGTCGGCACCGTCGGAACAGTCGGAACGGGCGTCGCCACCTACGGCACCGGACTCGCGGGATACGGTGCAGGCTACGGCGCAGGCTACGGCGTTGGATACGGTGCTGGCTACGGTCTGAGCACCGGTTACAGCCTCACCGGTCTCGGAGGCTACGGCTACGGCCTGCCCACCTCCCGCACAGTTGTCCAGAGGGGCCCGTTCATCAACAACCGCATCGTTCCCACGGCCTTTGGTGATGTCCACGCCCCACACCACGAGTTCCACCACCACGAACACCACACCGTGCACCCGACCGGTGGCACCTCTTTTGCTGCCGCCCCGGCCGTCTTTGGTGCCTTCAAGAAATAGGAGGCTTGTTGTGTGCTCAATATAGGAAAATGGTTGGCCCGGGGACGTATAGGAAGCCAGCAAGACGATCGTCGTCCAACCGTCCCGTTCCCAACACGACGCCTCGAGCCAGTATAGTCACCGTAGCAAGATCAACGAGGATCTCCACTTTCGACAGGGAAACTGACCACTACACGGTTCCTGTAAACCGACACTTCTATACATATGCTGAAGAAAGTCCACGAAGAGATGTCAGCTGAATGCTGCATGTAAAAAAAGAAATGTTGCCTGATTGTTTTGTTGTTTAATATTTATGAATAAAAAAGGTACTTAGAGTAAAACCACAATTTCAAGCCCAAGCTCTCTCCTTCACAATAAAGGCGTGTCTGCTTTACCTCAGGAAGGGTTGATTAAAGTGCTTGTGGTAACCCATGAAGTTGTCTCTTTCAGTTCTAGAAAGAAGCAAAAGGTCGCGGCGTATTTTGTGCGCCATCTTAAGATATGTCAATAAGGTAAGCAACAGAAGCACCACGATGGTACAGTGGCTGCTGACCCGAAACGTGTGGTTTCGATCAAATAGGCCTCGGCGGGTGGATTTCAATACAGGCGGCAGTCTATGGAGGAGGAGGAGGAGGAGGAGGAGGGAGGAAAGACAGGGAGGTAGCAGTCTATGGGCTTATATATAAACCTAAGATTTAAATGCACGTTATAACACCCCAGGTGAATGAAATATCCGGAGCCCTCTAACACGGCAAACCTCATTATGATACTATGGGTTTGGTACGTAATGCCCCAGCGCTTATTATTTTAAATAGCAATGGGTTGGTTATAGGTGCTGGATAAGGTATAACTACCGAATACACCCTCACCGGTATCGGAGCTAGAACTGCGCAGTCTTTCCATGGTACACTGACAACGGTGCTTCGTAAAGTATAGCTTCGGAAATAGCTTTGTACAGGTGTCCTTGATGCAGTCAGATCCAAACAACTAACTTACCTATAGAATAGACTAGATTCGACGAAGACTGTTTGACACAACAACAACAAAAAAAGCGTTTGAAAACCACCTGTGAGTTGGCATTTGACAGGACGAAAACGTTGCAAAAGCCACACGTGCGACCTTGCTATAGACCGCTCGAGTCTGCGATATTTGAGCCCGATTAAAGGGATAAGCGAAGGCTCACACGAAAAACATGAAGACGTAAGTAGTGCATTGAATGCGAAAGCTTGATGAGTCAACCTCAGCGGCGATTGATGCTGTACGGTTCACATGCGCTGAAGCGCTGCTCCGCAGCCTGTTTTCTTCCTCGCATATCGAATCAGTTCCTTAGTGGCAAACGGGTGACCCGAATACGACTGCGCAACTCGCCCACGGACATCAAAGTGAGCTCTCAAAAAACAAAACACTCTTTTATAAACACGCTTGCCCGCACTATACGAGATTATGTGTCCCTTACCGCTACCGCCAGAATCCGGCCGTGTATACAATATAAGCACAGTGATTTCGATAGTGCTCTAAATATTCCCGTGACTAATATCAATCGTATACTCTCCCTTACAAATATGTCATATGTGTCCATATGAGTTGCTCATAACAGGCTATGGCATATATGTAGGGCTGTTCGTTTTCGGGTAAAACCAGATTTCATCCGGTTCCGAACGTGTTTCAAGAGAACCGGGTTAAATCCGATTTCTCCCGAAATTCCAACAACCCATACCAACCTGAATTTTTGTTGCACGGAGCCTGCGTTGCATACGCACTGTAGCTACCCGACCTCGGGACAACGACGTTAAATCCCGTTGGCTTAGGTGAGATCCAGTGAATGGGAGTTCATTCCACAGTGTTGTGTGCAGTACTGTGTACACTATACGGATGTCATTTGCAAATTTAAACCTGTAAATATAGCCCGACGCTCGCCGACGCACGCCATGATAAGATGGACGTGCACAGATTGGCTTAAGAGGGAAGCATATATAGCGTTGTGGCGATTCGAACCCGCCATCAAGAATCGCCATCAAGAGGTTTTACTCAGCGCATATATTACTTCCCTTGTAAGGAACAGAGACAGCGAAGGAAAGTCAGGGAGCTTAACCAGACTCTTGTCTGGTTTGCATGTTGCTCTGGGGGGATGGGATAAATGTATGTGTATCCCGTACGGTATATGCTTCCACATGGCGGCCCTCGCTGTAGCGGACATAGCACACAGACAGTCGTATGCCGTCCGATAATATTGTTGTCAAATTTGCAAGCATTGCTAGCAATACGGTTTTATTCGTGCGACTTTGTACATTAATGACGTGCTGCAGATGGGCCAGCCGCGGTGGTGTGTCGACTTCGCACCGCGTCCATTGACCGAGGAGGGGCGTTTACACAGCCGAGGTCCCGTTGCCGAGCTCCAAGCGCCGTCGGGAGCAAGTTCAAGGAAGCTGAAGCAACGTTTACACGTTAGAGCGATAGCGTCAATGTTTAGTCACAGCAACATGAAAAGGAACGCAGATGCCCTGTTTAAGGAATGATTAGTCGTGATTTGAACATACGGATTTTAGGCATTGATTAGCATGAGGCGCCTTTTCTCTTGCACATTTTGCGTCTTGAACACTTTTTTTTTTTTGCTTGGCATCTGCGTATATACTATGACATGTTGAAGATACTTTCAGTGTTCCACTTCATATTGCTCGAGACTGTATACACATCTCAAATCTAATGCGATAAAAATATGTCCTGGAGAACCACCACTGCTGATGGCTTTAGCGACATGCATCGGCTTATTCGTAGACAAACACGTTTCTGCGCTACTAAGCTGCAGGACCACGAATGCGACGCCATGGGCGCATCTCGACTACAGAAAAATATGCATTCTACTGTCATGCGCAGGGATATCTTTGCTATAAATAGATATAAAAGGGACATGCTCGGACATCTGGGCTGATCAGCACATCTTGACGAAGCGTTATTCCAATGTTATTTTATCGGACTGTCTTGTTGTGGTGTCATGTTCAATGTCCACTGATAAGTCAGGGTAACTGGACTTATCCGATGAAAGGGCACCAGCTGTATTTTTTTTCCTCACTCGCAGCTGTCGGGTTAAGGGTAAGATTAGAAATTTGCTGCATTAGTACTTTGACTTGGACGAGCTTGTTCGTGCATCGAGATCTGCACCGCGAAATAAAGAAATACAGCAGACAGCTGGGCTAACCAGCAGCTGGCACGGATATCAAAAGACTAAGCGTGTGACAATATTTGAACGCACGCTAAAAAACCTTTCTGATTAAAAACAGAAAGCGCAATAATAATCCAGAATCTGTCATCATCGCAACCCGAGCATTTGGGTAGTCGGTCACAACTCAAGCTTGCAGTGAAGCCCCTCCGATACCCTCCTAACCGTCCGCCACTATTCCTCCACTAGGCTACAAAAATAGATCTTACTTCAAACAGTCCATGTACGCAAAATAAAGCGATAACTGCAGAAATAAAATTACAAGTGAATACATTTATACGCTGAATATAAATAGCGAATATATTTAAATTTGTACCGCATTACAGGCCGGGGGACCCTCACCTGATAGGCTTGTGTCCATCGCTGTTTTTGGAGGTGTAGGGGATGATAGTGCTTGTCCCTCAATGGTAGAGGTGCGCATACGGCAGCTTTACCAGTGCCGGTGCTGCGTGCAGCTTGATCAGCGGTGGCGGGTGGACCGCGTGGAAGTACGAGTAGCTGACAGCCGTGGGCACCTTGGCTACAACGGGTGTGTACACGGGTGCCACGACCTTGGGCACCACGAGGGCGGGTGCCGCTCCGTAGCCGTACGGAAACAGCGCCGGATAGCCAGCGTGGACGACGCACATCGATGCCACGAGCAAGACGGCAGCTGAGAGGACCTGCGCCCCATATGCATGGAGCGAAAGATAAAGAAAAGAAAATTTGACCATTGTTTCACATGAGAATAGCAATGCGAACACTACAGTGTCGCCTCTCGCTTCTTTTAAGTGCGCACAGGGAGACAAAAGTGGTTGCTATAAAACCAACAAAGTGTCGCGTACAGCGCGATTGAGGATATAATTTTCCATGAAGTCCAGAAGGGCAGCGGTGCCGTTCTAATAAATAAACGGCAATAGGAATAGTTAATGCACAAATGATTAATGATAGCCGGTGATGTTAGCCTAGCTATCAGTTGCCTGTCATGCTAGTTTAAATGATTAGCGTGAACGGTGAAGTTGACATGTTAACCCCGCACTTGAGTGAAGGATAGATATGCGGTTTGAGAGCTGACATTTATCGAAGGCCTGGTTTCTTTCTTCCGCGGAAGTACCATCAAGTATTTATTCAAATTTCAGCCACATAATTTTAAAGAAAAGGGCTTAAGGGAGTGCGTTCATTGATAATGGAAGCTATAGGAAATGCTTTAACGGTATTACTCGAAGACGAAGCTTGAACATGGGCACCCACTGACCTCGTAAATACGTCTTTTAAGCCCGAACATGGGCATGTTGGAAATGAGTATACAATTTTTTGTAAATTTCAGCCGCACATAGACTCCCTTGAGACACATTGGGTTAGGATGAGTTAGGTCAAGTTAGGTATTGTAACGTGGGCTAGGCTACGTTGGGTTACATGATGCTATGCCGATAACGCATACGACTCATCGTATAATTCAGTGCAGTGTGCGGCAGCTGACGTGTACACTACGTGGTTGCGCCCGATGACATTAGTCCAGCAATGTGCACCTAGTTCACGAATGGAGCTCAACGTCCGGAATGTCACTCACGGAGTTCATGACGCTGGCGTTCCTACGAAAATATCAACAGGGGAAATCGACAAGGCACGGCTTCCCGCTGAGATGCCGCTGGCGAGTTTCGGCTTTGCTTGTCTCGACACACGTCTGGCCGCTACCTTTTATACAACGCTCGCCCACTCGCCCCCTCTTCCACGCATTCCCCTGTCCGCTGTGCTTGTCCGGCCTCCCGCATCGGTCAGCCCGGAACGCAAACCTTCTTGCCAACCTGGCCAAACCCTCGCTCATCACTTTCGGCCCACGGAAGAGATGCGAGACGCTGGTCAGAAAGGGACCGCCTCGTTTTTGGCCCTCTTTCTGTTCATTTGCACCGGATGAAAAGAACGGTCTTCTAACACACTTCAACCGCCTTTCCTTCTCACTTCCATCCATAGCGTTGCCTTCGCATTCTTTCAACTCCGTCGCACGGGTCTCCCCCACACGACGTGCGTAAAGGCGCTCTCGTAACGAGCGACAGTTACGAGCTGCCTGTGCAAATTTTCCGCGCTCTTCCTTGGGGCATTGTACACGGCATCCATCGTTGCTGCTGCACTTACTTTCGAGGCAGGAAGGCGACCGATCCTCCCTGCAAAACGTGGCTCCATCATTTTTGTTTCTTTTTGTTTTGTTTTTCTTTCCGGAATAGTTTCCGCAGCAAGGAGTGACCAGAAAAGAAGACATACGCGAACCACTGAACGCTTAGTTATTACCTACTTTTCACACATGTAGTACAGCACAACAAACAGTGACATTTTATTACTAAATATACGCATTCAGTATCGTCTTCAGTAAAGCTCCACTAAAACATCCAATCCAACGGCGTCCTGAATTCGTTACTCAGAGTACATTGCTAATTAAGTAATATAGTCTGGATGAATTAGACTATAGTGCCACCCTTGTGGATTGCGGTGGTGGCGGTAATGGTGGTTGTGATGATGATGATGATCATGATAATGACGACTACGACGAAAGGGCACCTGAGAGGCATTGCACCCCTCCCGCTGGCAGTTGTCAGCTTGCTTTTTTCTTCTTTCCTTTGTGTCACTTTGCGTTTTATGCCCTCATATTAAGTAATAGTAATAATTGCTTCCTTGCATTTTATGTGTACTTACCGTCCTCGTTATTGCTCATTCGCTTTAATTAAGCCAAGAATATGGAATATCACATCAAATGCTTTGAAAACGATTGCTTTCCAGCAGCCACTCGGCGTGATGTTGGACAGGGGAAAATGTCGGAAAGTGCTCTGGCGTACGCTTTAACACCATCTCTTTCGTAGTTATTGCGTTTCTCGCGGAATGGAAACACAACCGCAAGTTCATTCATACAGGAAGTTGGCAAAATTTTGTTCCGCGATGTGTTATTTCTGCCAGTCTGAGTTTCACGGGGTGAAATGGTGCACCACTGCATCTTCACTACAGGAAGTTTCCGGGCGTACGTTACCAAACAACGCCAAAGCTTCTTTCGTCGTAGCAGCACGTTGGCGCTGCGCCTGTCACGTGGCTGTAAAGTTGAGATGGCGGACACAAATCAGAGACCGCAAGAAGTGCAGTTGGGGATTTCACCCAACTCCGCCGCTCCTCTTTCCCTTGACACTCGCTGTACAAGAGAAACAAAACTGATCTCATATTCCACTCTTACAGGTGTCACAAAGGCGCAAACACCGGTGACAGCACACTGTCGCTTTTCTCTTCGAGGTGTATAGCAGTGAAAGCAGCGAAAGGCAAGTGCGCAAAGGCGACGCCAGCAGTTTGGCGAATGTGAACTGCCTACGCTGAAGTGCACTTCAGAAGCGACCGCTGGAGTTGAGTGCTCGTTGGCACAGTATGACTGTTACACGGCCGCGTGGGCAGCCGCGAGAAGTCGTGCAACCTGTCACGTCCAGGGCAGTAGTCGCTTACCTGTGAGCCTCAGAGCGGTAAGATCGACAGCTATAGCTTGCACGCGCATTAAAGTCATTGAATGCAGCGCTGAAGGTAGAGAAGGGACGAGTGTCCGCTTGCATGAAGCATCTCGGAAGCCGAGTAAAACTGGGCGTGGCGCCGAGAGCAAACGGGACAGTGGGACGTACTAAAAGGACAGCGGCACTTGATGCAACTTGCAAAGCTGGGCCTTGCGTGATAACAGCGTCTCGGCTTCGGCTGATTTTCATCTCGCTAACTTATGAAAGCCTCACGCAGTTCCATCGTCGATAAACCTAGTAGATAAGATTGTGTTCTAATAAGGACTAAATTCACTTTCGGCTCGCTACAGAGCGGTAGCGAAATTGTGCATGTCGAGAGTAACTCGAGATTTTTGTGCCGTAATTGCATGTGGCTGAACAGCCGAGGGGAGATCAGACCTTTTTCACGTGTAATAGAACACCTTTAGGCGAGTCTTCCTCGATCTGCAGTGTGTATCTGTAAACCGAAATAAATTTCGGTATTGTATTGTATTGTATTGTATTGTATCGTATTGTATTGTACCGTATTGTATTGGATCGTAAACTGGGATGTATTGGCGGCCAACAACGGCCGAACGAGAGATGTGAGCGCGCTACGCGTTAGATCGGACGGGCGGTTCGACAGCCTCGAAAGGTCTCGCAGCTGCCTCAGCGTTGCTGACTGCAAACGATGCATTCACGCGGCTCGCAGCCTGCCAACGATTTGCTGGCCAGCACGTTTCGCCACCGGCTGCCGCAGTTGGCGCGCTGTACAGCTACTACACTCCCGCACTTGCTTCCGTGGAGCACTCGGAACCTTGCTGCCCGTTTCTCGCGCGCTGTTTTGAATCTTGCGCGTGCTCGCGTTTTCTTGCCGGCAACCTTTTGTTCGCGCCATGAAAGGACGAGGGAAAAGGTCACCGATCGCGTGCTGCGTGTTTTCGCCGTTCGCACGGAGGTCAGCGGGCACGGCCCTTTGCTCCCAGTTGCTGAGGGTCTTTGTGCGTACGCTCGGGGAGCTTTCAAGGCGACCGCTCCGACCTCGCTGCATGCATGCCCGGCGTCACTCGGTGAAGCACGCGAAACTGGGAAAGACAAAAGAGCTAACGGTCTGTATTGTGTTTCGAACGGGCACAGCGGCAATATTTATGCATATAACTCCAGGGAATCCAGGGGAGACCGTTCTGGCAGCACTGCGGCATCAATCGTCAGTTGAACTTCGCTGAATTCTGACAAACCTGAGATAACAGTAGCTAACATTTATTTATTTATTTATTTATTTATTTATTTATTTATTTATTTATTTATTTATTTATTTATTTATTTGATCATTCGGGACGCTAGGCCCTTTTGGCGTTATTAAAGAGCCAACAAATGCAAGATGAAAACAAAGTGAGTAACCACACTTTAGAAAGTGCTTCTTCCTGCAAGCACAACAACCGCTACAGATGTACAAAGTAACTGAGCTAGTTCTAGCAGACCATATATCCTTCAAACAACGCTTTGCAAATACTCCGTGCTCAAATTGTATCTGAGAACCAAGTTAGTGTTAGGGGAACGGCAAATCATTGGGTGCATTCCCAAGCTTCAGGAACATTGTTTCGGCGGGTCTCCCTTTATGCAGGCGGTAAAGAGCACCTGAAACGGCATAGGGAAAACAAGAAAAGGAGGAGGCAGAAGTGGTCCTGTTCCGGCACATACCTTTCCACGCGGTGCTTCTTTTTTCTTATTGCTGTGGCATGTTAATATGACCGGACTTCTGCGTGTCTCAAGCTGATGGAATGCGCGTGGCCTAGTAAGGTCACGCGGAAGTGCTCGCCGGTAAAACCACAATTCCAGATTACAGAACAGCGGGTGGCGAAGTGTGTACAGATAGCAAAACCGCTTACGGAGAGCCACACGTCATCGCAAGTTTCGCAAACACCGGGTGGCGCTTTGAAGTTCAAGAAACGTGACACCTTAAATGACAGTCAAATGATCGGCATGACCCGGCGTCCCGCTGTCGACGGCCCAAACGCAGACAGCGAACCCGCGGGGTTTCCGTTCAGACTTTTGTGCCTCGAGAACTCGTGAACACACGTAAATTTGCAAGTGCAGTCCTTCGGGGCGCGTGCACTTGCAACGATTCCCGTGGTCGGCCTTGTGGCCACTCGAAAACTTCGCTTAGAATTTCGACAGTAGCATTCTCTTCGATAGGACACGATTCTCATTCCTCCAGTAGAAGGCCGAATGCCGCCCTTGTCCTACGGCTTCGGTGTGCTGACCGCCACTGTGCTTTCGACAAAGCGTTGCTTTCCCACGCTTTGTACCAGGCGCATTTCTGACGAGAAGCGCCGAAATTCGACCGCTCTAGTTTCCTTTTCGCATGCAGAACGAGCGTGTTGAGTAACTCAGGTCTTGGATCTTTGCTTTCAGTGCCCGCCAGCAAGATGACGCAATTCAAGAGACAATGCGCGTTAAAGTCCTTTTGTTTGCGATAGGCGAGCGTGTGTTCTCGCTGACAAAGTTTGGCGGCACCCGCAGAAGTATTGTGGAAAATAGGAGTATAATACTATAACAGCTGAGTCTTGTGAATAATAGCTGGGACTTGTTTGACCCAGCTAGTTACGGCTCAAAAAATAAATTGGTGGTCTGCATGCGGACCATAAACGATATGTCTGCATGCGATGACATATGTGCCCCTCGAAACATTGTAAGGCGATCTTCCGAACAAGATATATCAGTGCTTGTGTAACGTCTTGAGCAGAAGTTGCATTAATATATTCACTAATTCGCTGAATTGCATGTTCTCGAGCATACCCGTGTCGGTCGTCCGGTCATGAGCAGGTCGTTTCGAGGCGCATGACTCCGTGTACGAAGGCGAACTAACACGTTTACCTACATCTGCAAGTGCCACTAACAGGAACTGCATTGCTATCTTTCAACGGTTACGTGTAAAAGCCGGGAAGTCGTGCATGTACTCACATCGATGTCCGCGTTGATCTATGATCGGGGGTGTTAAGACGTGTTTCACACATTGTGTCCTTGACACGTAAAACCTCAGAAACTGGCGTTTTCCTGGAACACGAAAATTATTCGTATGGGCGTGTGCCTTCATTACATCAGTCTTACCTATGGCTGACTTTCACTTTCGAGCGGAGACTGTTGGCGTCGCGAACTATCTTGACAAAGTTGCCGGATAATAAAACATGGTGTGAAAAGTCACGTGAGGCCAAATTATTGTCAGAGGATCGCACAATATTGCGCACGAATTGATAGCAAGTGCGACAGGTTTGTCGAAGCATTGCGTGAGCTAAGCCCTCCGAACAGACAAGTCAGAGGGCAATAAGGTCTCGCTAGCTGTTTCTTCTATCGTTAGCTTTTGTTTTGAACGGTCGGCTTCACAGAAACGGCGTACCTTTCACCGAGCGTGTATTTCGTCATCCTGTCGTTGTCTTCGTTTTCTTTCTGTTCGTAAGGCGAGCGAAGAGGGACGAGATTCGTTAGCGCGGTGTCCGCAAAGAGCCGCTGAATCGAAACAAAAGGTAATCATCTGCGAGGCGCGCGCGCCATGGACCACCCGGTAGCAACGCTCTGCTGCTGACCTGTTCGCACAATGGCGTCGCCTAGCAAGCAACGAGCTTGCTCTGATGCGATAAGACGAGCCCCCCTTCCTGCACTCCCCCCGCTGTCGCAAGTACCGCAAAAGAATGATTTACGAGTTCCAGAATAGGAAGCAACGATGACACCTTTATATAACTGTTTCTTTTCTGTGTATACCGCAGTGGCAGTTCCTGCTTGTGAATAACCCTTACTGGTAGCCTATATTGACTGCGACGTTGCTCTGCAGAGCTCAACCTCGTGTATGTTCATGGGCTTGAGCGCAAGACGCTCGTATAATTACGTTCGCGGGTGCTGGCTGAAGTCCTTCAGGTGGTGAGGTCCCCCAGAACGCCGTCTCTGACAGTCAAACAGCGCTTTATGGCACGCGAAATTGCAGTTACTTCCCCTGAGCCTCTCGCTGAGTCCAAGCATTACTTCGTTTTCTCGCAGAAATGCGCTGTTGCGACTGGCCTGCTGAATTAGCCGACCAGCGGGTAGCGTGTGCGCAGCGGCGAAGACGACTCGCAGGCACTTGGACTTCGGGAGTCGAGAGCCGAGGCAGAGGTTGAGGAAAACTTAAAAGACGTTTATTTACATATTTACAAGAGCGTTCTCTTCCGAGTTCTTTCCTCCAGGGGTCCCCTTCTCTGGGTCCCGCGCTTTTTGTTGCTCGGGCTTCTCCCCCATTGGCTCCTGGGCTAGGGAGGAGGGAGAGGATGGGAGGTGTCCAGCTTGACCCGCCCACGGCCGTAATTACCGAAGGTCCGGGAAACGACGCCGGAGACGATCACGTCACGCGGCCAGCACCACCGCTATCACACGTGCACGTGCGGAGACACACACCGGTTAACAGTTTGTGTGGTCCGATGCTGATAAGGTGGACACTCGCCGGACGAAGCACTTCCAGATGTGCCGGACGGGGTCGACTCTTCGGCTCGGGACGGGACGTTCTTCCCGGCTGGCCTTCCTTCTGTGCTAACTAAAAACGTTCGCACACACGAAGCACACGCGCACGTGCGGCACAGGAACTCATGTCCCCTGGCGGCGCCACACCGTCGCAAGCACACCTGCAGCAGCTTTGTAACAGCGCAGAAATGGACGGAATGCGCGTATAGAGTGGATTATCAACCATCGCAGTTTATCACTCAAATACAGAACACCGGGTACACGGCGAATTGCGAGGCAGATTACTACGAAGCACCGAGCTCTGTCTTTCAGAGAGAATGGCAACTTCACCGAAAATAAATCGATATCAGCGATAAGCGAAATCAAAGAATAAATTTTGTGCAGGTCTGTTTTAAGCACGAGGTATTGCCCAAACAACTATGATTGGCTGTCATGCCGCGAAGTGTACCCAGTTTGCTATTCAAAACAGGGCTTCAAGCTCTGGTGACATCTTCCACCAAAAGAACGCGATGGCAAGTTTTATAACGACACCCGCGAAAAAGATCAGAGGCCGAATTTGCCGAACTTATGTCTTTTGGCATTCGCTGGCTGGTGGGCTTTGCTTATGATGTTTCTAGAATCAGGATTGCATGAATCAGTCTCTTAGGAAGCACGAGAATGCTTAACACGTCCCTTCTTTTTCTTTTTCTCTTTTCTTTTCCTGTGTGTGAATGCGAGCGCACAACAATTTGGTTAAATATCAATGAAGGACCCGCCGCTGAGATACAATTACCCTGCAGACATACTGTCGTAGAGATTTCGGTGCTTTTGAAACATCGCAGAAACGGGGGTGCCAGTATTTCTCGCAAATGTACTCCAACACAACCCACCACCTCCC
Organism: Hyalomma asiaticum; assembly: GCA_013339685.2. Lineage (NCBI taxonomy): Eukaryota > Metazoa > Arthropoda > Arachnida > Ixodida > Ixodidae > Hyalomma > Hyalomma asiaticum. Next base: position 102,569,631 of record CM023486.1, read on the forward strand.
CACAATAGTTCTGCGGATTATCACGGGCACGCGACAGCTATAACCTCTGAGTTCGCGAATAAGGACTCCGGTACCGCTTCAAATATGAACGCGACGAAACGAATCAAGCTCGACAACGTTTACAGAGCGACGAGCGAGAAGAAGAGCAAATTTACGCGGCGTACATAATGCGGGGCTCTTCGCGGCTTCGCGGCATGCAAGGTCTTCCTTCGCCGGACCGCTTCGGAGCCGTCCACTTGAGGTGCGCGTGCGACCTTGGCTTCGATTGGACGCCCTGAAAGCTCGGTCAGAATCGAGCGCGCGTCTGTTCGCTCGGCTTTTGGAGTGACTGTTTTCATGCCTGACCTATCTGGGAACGTTGATGCTCGTTCCAATTGCAAAGGGCGTTATAGGTAAACGGTTCTGTTGGTCAACCGCCGTCGACGACAGGACTGCACTTTCGCTTGTCACGTTTTGCGTTCTCGGCCTTATTTCCAACGTGACTCTGCAGAGTTGCGGACACTTATGTGTCAATTTGAGGATGGTGTTCCGCGCATCACGAGTGGACATAGCGTTCCGGTCAAGGTTTGTATCAAAGCAACCTTGCTAGTTTTGTAAGGCACACGGACTGCCGCTGCAGCCGCTGTGTTTTCAACTTATAAATCAAGTTGCACATATCTGTGCAACTTGATTGTGTGTGTGTGTGTGTGTGTGTGTGTGTGTGTGTGTGTGTGTGTGTGTGTGTGTGTGTGTGTGTGCGTGTGTGCGTGCGTGCGTGCGTGCGTGTCGACTGTTCGACTCGAACGAATAATCTGAAAAATAACATTGAAGAAAGGCTAGACTAACCACTTTGCTTACGATACGTCATTAAACAAAGCATTCGCTTCGTGGCGCCGTCACGACAAGGATTGTAGCATCAAACTTACCGTTCCTTTATAACCCGATAGAATGAGCACGCTTACACACCGCAAAGCACAGTGTAAATAAGCAATATGCAGTCCTATGCGCATTCAGTCCTCCCAAGGTCGTCGATAATTGCCACTGGATACGACGGACCTTGGGGTGTCACGCTCTAGCTGTTCGCCCTTCACTGTAGCACATCTCGCTTCATTAGACCCTGGTGACGGTAAGGCTTAGCACAATACTGAAGCTGTTAGTGTGGGGTGCGGGGTCTCACGCGTGCGCATACTTAGGCCTCCGTCAATGTCGCCTATCACTCTTACGGTACCTTTTTCAGACCCATGGTGGTTAAATTCTGAACATAGCGGCAGCAGGCTGTCATTTCCATCCATATCGTCATCGGAGGCGGCACGAAGCCGTTGGCGGCATGATTGCCGGACAGGCGGAAGTGACAGGTATCCCCTTCAAGAGTGATGTAGCCATGAAGATAGGCACTCTGAAGAAACATCAAGTGACAAGAATACAGAAATAACTACGCTTTTAATAAGAGATACGTCAAAGATCAGCTCTGCTGGCTTTCTGTGTTTCGAACAGGGACAAAATGAACATGACGTGAAATGTTCTGACAACGCGTGCTTTTTTTTTGTTTTTTTTAGTTTTCTTGCACGTATACTAGGTTTACCGAGATACGTCAAAGATCAGCTCTGCTGGCTTTCTGTGTTTCGAACAGGGACAAAATGAACATGACGTGAAATGTTCTGACAACACGTGCTTTTTTTTTTTTTTAGTTTTCTTGCACGTATACTAGGTTTACCGAATGTTAAGCTGCACCGACCTCGCTTTATTTTCACTGCACATGGCATGTTATACATAACGTGTGCGCAGGTTTGAATGGAAAAAAATCTGCTTGCCCCGACCTCTGAATGAGAAAATTGGGGTGATCGTCCAAATGAGGCAATAACTGAGGTAAACGGAAGTCATGTAACAAAGCCCTGTTCCTTTGTTCTGTGCAGATCCAGGCGCACAGTGTACGCAACTCAAGCATTGCTGCTGCTCATGTGGAATAAACTATACGATTAATTTTCGTGCGAGCTTTTGCCTAACCAATGCTAGCAGGGGCGTAAGTGTGTAGGCAAGTCGCCATAATCTTGCTATCAGAGGATGGCAACTAGGTACGGCCAGTAATCTGACAATAAAGTCTCAGCGCCAGCTTTTATTCAGACCAAGACGGTATTGCCTTGCGAAATGGGCATTGGCACGCGGTAGACCTTCAACGGAGTTTTTTCAGCGACATCTGACTGGAAATGAGAAAGCGCTTCCATTAGGGTTCCCAGAGCGCAGAAGCTGACAGCAGCCCTTGACTTCCTTTCATGCAGTGGGCGCAGGGGTCTCTTCAGTGACCAAGCACCCGACAGTTACCTAAGACCTGAGTGTTTGACCCCATCCAGAGCGCTCGTTCCGCTAGAGAGCGACCTGAGAGCGGAAATGGCCGTCATGCCTCGCGTTCGCCTGAATGGGAGGCGTGTCGGCGAACGGTGATTGACCATTCGACGTCCTTGGCACGGTGCGGATGCCCACGGCCGCCACCTGTCATTCGGCGAACGCCAAAAGAAACGTACCGCTCTCTTACATGCTTCCCCCATGACCCGGGGGATTCAGCCACTATTATATATCTCTATCTGCAATTCTAGCTAATTCAAGGGAAAGACGCACAATTCCTACCTCCAAACGTCAGATGGCGAGAAATACATCGTTCCGCATGCAACCGCGGTAGTACATTCTACAAGGATTTAGAGGTTTCTTTGCGGCAACATTGAGAAGAGTTTTGAACGTGGAATGTGTCTAGAGCCAACGTTTAGTTAAAGGGAAGGTGAACGAAACTGCAGGATGCACCAGCTGGCCCAGCAGTAAACACGTCTGTAACTGTCGTCAGGTCATCTGAAGTGGGCAGTATACAAGAAACAGCCTTCTTTAGCATGCAGCGTTTGCTTACGCGTGCTGAGGAAAGACGAGAACAGAGACGTTGTTCTGTCGTCTTCACTCTGTAGATATCTAAGGAAACAGACGTTCAGAGGACGCAGGATACAAAGAGGACGTCCGTCCTCTTACTCTATGTATCCTGATTGATTGATTTGTGGGGTTTTATGTCCCAAAACCAGCTTTGATTACGCAAGACGCCGTAGCGGAGGGCTCCGGAAATTTTGACTACCTGCAAGCAATACCGTAGCGAATGTACCACCTCCTGCTCTGCAACGAATACCATACTATATTGCGTGGGAGTGTGGTGGTAACCCGTCAATAACGCCTTTCATGGAACGAAACCTCAAGCAGTGGGCCAATTAACGAGAAGCTCAAGCCTTAAAGACCAGCAGCATCTGGTGGACAGGCCCAAGCTGTCGCCTCAGGCTCACGGCATCCTGGACTAGGCCCGCCACCCACTTTGGACGATTCTGCCGTCGGCTCTTTCTCCTCAATAAACTTTATTTCTCTCTCTCTCTCTCTCTCTCTCTCTCTCTCTCTCTCTCTCTCTCTCTCTCGCCCAATCGAGGACGGCATAACTGTCCCGCGACTGCATCAGCGAAGATAATGTGTGAGCGTTTTCAAAGGAATCATCAGGACCCGAGGGAGTTGTTCGGCAGGAGAGACGAAGCGAAAACGCGGTTATCACGCTGGCACATCGTTTGTTGTCGTCATCCACTGGGATCTTCGGTCTTTGTGATGGTCACCTTTCCATTAATTTTTCTTTTCAGTTGCTGTCTTTCGGTCACGACGTATACAGACCTCCTTCGCAGGCGTACCATCGCGTCGTGCCCCGTGGAAGAGCCAGGAAGTCACCGCAAAGGCTGGCATTTCAAAAGAGAGTGCGCGAGATCTCCGGGATGGTGTTCGGGTGACGAACGGTCGGCGCGGTCATGAAACCTCTGCCGGATGGCGAAGTGGGTTACCCGTTTCTTCTGTTGGAAAAAGGGAAGAGAGAGAGAGCGGAGAGACCGAGAGATAAAGAAAAGTAACAATCCGCAAATGGAGACGAGAAACGGAAGCGACTTAAATCTGTCTAGGACAGGAAACAATGTTGGACGGGTTTCACCTGCGCCGTGAGAGAAAGTGCACAGAAAAGATAAGCCTGCAGCCTGCGTTGCGTCTAACTCCTACATTTTCTTCTTTTTTTTTTTTTGTTGAAGATTTACCATACGGTTACCAGCAGCGCTTTTGAGTAATGCTGCCTCTAACGTCTTAATATTAGAAGTGGCAAAGTCAAATGAAAAGTATGAGCTCCTGTAAATTCCAGTGTTTGTGTGACCCATACCGTATCTACTCGCATGGTAGATTCACTGTCAGTGTCTGTTCTCATTTTATAACATATTTTTATACAGGCTGTTTTTAAAGCCTAGCAGCTGATCTCATCTTTGCCGCCTACGTGGCGTAATCCGAGACCAAAACGATAAGACTGAAAAACAAAATGGAAGGCGTCAAAATGGGCCCACAGATGTCACCATTTATGAGTTCAGCACGTTGTTCTAAGCGCGATGGTTGGCGGTAAACGTGACGCACTAAGTGAAAAGAATGAATGCATCTTTATTTCATGTAAGAAGACGATGCTTGGACACTGTGCACATATGCAATTATATAAGTGGTAGAACTGCCCGGGCTACATGAAATCTTTGGGTGAAAAGCGTCTTCGTGTCACCTTTTGTTCCTCTGGCACACGTGAACAATGGTACATTTTCGCGGGTGTATACGTTCAAACCCCGTTGCTTGGATTTTGAATTGACCATGTAATGAGTAAGAGGGTAGAGGAGTATCATATGAGTTAATGCCGTCTTGCTTTATCGCGTCTTTTGTTGTCTTCCACTTTCCATAGATTCGGCTGTCGACTTCTTTTTCAACGTTTGCTAGCTGACCTAGCGCCAAGCCAAGCACCTCCTGAACATCTTGATGCGTTTGCGCAAAAGAGGAAACGAAAGACGTTAGTAGAAGAATGTAGAGGGCGGCGCTTGCTCCCAACTAATTTTACTAGGAAACACACGCATGCATTTGTATACCACAACCCTAGTCCACGTGCTCATACATCCGCAACGAATATGCGCATCCATAAAAAGAAATAAAACCTAGAGACAAGATTTTGACGTCACGTTACTGCTATATATTACCATGAGTAGCGATTCAAAAGATCAGTTTCACTGGTTCGGACAACCAATGAGGGCGTGCGAACACAAATGGCTTCTTTTTAATCAATGCTGTATGCCTCAGTGTTCTCCCTTGTTGTATGATTTCAACGTTTGTAAATGATTACGCTGTCAGCGAAAACTGGCATGCGCCCGTGTTCTGAACTGCCTCTCACCATGCGAGTACTCGCTACCTTCCAATGAGCGGTTGTGTTCAGATAATCTAACATTTCTTCTGCGACTGCAATAAGCGCCGTCCTGAGTCTTCTGCTTGTGCCTTTCGCTCTCCACTATGCACAAACCTACCAAGGTATTGAGCCATTACCAACTTGCCCAGATGTCAATTCTGAAGGAACTTCTGGCTATCCTCGTACCCTCTCTGACATCTATGCCTCCTGAGTCCTCTAGAAATTGCTGCATATAGAAAGGAAGCGTACACTTAGAAGGAATGCCTTCGGCTTGCCGTCTGTAAGAAGAACTGCCTGCTTACATAGGCAGTAAACTCGTGTTTCTTAGGTAAGAAAAAGAAAGGTATGCGTGCTTAGAATGGGAGCACTTTTGCTCTCACTTGAGTCGCCTCTGCGGCTCTTAAGGTCGCGCAGTTCGCGTTTACCATACATTAACCGCGTGCACTAATAGTCGAGACGCTTCCGCGCCTAGGTATTCCCGAGTCGCGTTGAATATGATTATGCGCCCCGATTCCCGTGGTCTTTTTGCAAGTGATGACTACAGCACTTAAGTTCCGCAAGCCGCGCTAAACTGCTATTTGCTGCTTGACGTGCACTTTGGCATCTGGCTTCGTTGCGCTTGAGATGAAGTACCTCAGCTACCTTTTATAGCCCCAGCCAGCATCCGTAAACATATCCCATCTCGTTTCCTTCTTTGAGACAAAGGAGGCTACGTCGTAAGAAGAAACAGATTATACCAAGGTATAATCACCGTGAGATACTTTATTGTGGAGTGTACGACATCGATTGTGCCCAAACGCTATCATACAATATCTTTACCGATTATTTTTAAAGAACAGCAGGTTTAGTCAGAACGTAATAAATTAAATTAGCGATGCAACATTAAAGGTAGCAAAACATTCGGCGCCCTATGGCTGTCCTGAGCATGGTCGCTTATTAATATAGCTTAGAGATGAGAAGCGCTGTCTCCAGCGGTGTTCAAGTGCAAGTTTTTTGGTTCCGTGTAGTAATCGTGTCACAGTGAAGTGTGCCCCCATGAACCTCAAAGCACAAGTTGATAAAACGACGTGAGGCGTACTATATGGTTCTAATAACAATGACTGTTCACGTTATACGTGTCATGATATGAGGCACAACGTAGTGGACGGCCTCTGGAAATTTTGACCAGCCGGGGTTCTCTAACGTCCTCTGAAAACGCACAGTACGCGGGCCTCTGACATTTCCGCCTGTGTCTAAATTGTGCCCGCCGTTGCAGGGATCGAACCCGCGTCCTACGAGTCAGCAGCCGAGCAAAATAATGACTGCACCACCCCGGCGGAGATCATACGGGCCAGTTATTTCTAATAGCGGTTCGTCATATGTGACAGATGAGATGAACGGACGGACAAAGTTCTCGTTGAGTCGCCATAGAAATGCGTACGCTTTTTCAACTTTCTGTTTCACAGTACTCGCCGGCAATAACAAAATCACGCTACAGACTATCTCACTTTTCAATCTCGAGGGTGCTTTCCTTTAATCATATCCTGCTAATCAGCAAGCTGTAACTTTGTTTTCCCTGTAACACTTCCCCGTTATCTCTCATCCGTCCTTACCTCACTTGCGTTTGCACTTTTCTGCACGAAAACGGCTTCCTTCCCGTCTTATACGACCGTCCTTATTTTCACGAGCAAGGCACAGAGGGGCAGTGCAACAGCACTTAGCCACGCAATGTTACGCGAACGCAATCTGCGACCTCGTGTGGCAACTCGGTTTTGCTTTCAGCTAGCCTTCTTTTCGCCCCCAACTCTCGCCGCTTTGAGGAACCGGCCGGCATACGGGGGTGAAGGCGCATCGCTCTGGACGACGACTGAAAAAGGAACTTGTGCATGCTCGGCCGCGCGCCGCCGCATCGTCGCAGGCCATCACGAATGCGGAAAACAAAAGCAAGGATAACTCGCTGGTATCTCTCCTCTCCTTCCGTCTCGGCAGACGCCGCCCTGGGGAAGGCATCCCCCTGGAAATAGTGCGACCCACGGATGGCAGGTGCGCAACGGCACTTCGCCCTGGACGATAGCGATTAGCGGACAAGCACCGTATTTGCATTAGACTTCGCTTTACTCCATCTCTCCCTCCTCTCTCTCTCTCTCTCTCTCTCTCTCTCTCTTGCTCTCTGTCCGGCCGCGACGGTCGCATTTTCGATGGAGGCGAAAATGTTGGAGGCCCGTGTTCTGAGCGCTATCGGGCACGTCAAAGAACCCAAGGTGGCCAACATATCCGGAGCACTCCGCTACGGTATGTTTCATAGTGATATCGCGGTTCTGACACGTTAAACTACGTACTGCAGTTATTATTATTATTATTATTATTATTATTATTATTATTATTATTATTATTATTATTATTATTATTATTATTATTATTATCTCTGTCTGTCTGTCTTTCTCTCTTGGGTCCTTATTTTTTAAAGAAAGGGGTGCCAGCCGGCGCACATACAGACGAATGCCCGACGTACCCATTTACAGCATTGCTTTCAGAACTGTCGGTGGCACACAAAACAAGCTAGCCATGACGTCACTGTTCCTTATAGCTGCCCGCTGTAGGCCGGCAAAGGGACCATGTGAGTATTCAGGTCTCCTTGTCGAAACATCGGCTCCTGTGGCATTCTTCGTTCGACGATATCTGATCACTTCGATACGCCGGACGAACAGACCGCACGTGTTTAAAACACGTGTCGTAGCTCAAGACGTGTGTACAAAAGTACATCGAAGAGCGCATAATGGCAATCTATTTAGAAGCCTAATCTGGCTGACATGTGAAAAATGAGCGAGCAAAGTATGTTTTAACAGCCCGATCTCATCGGTATATTTTCATTCCAGAAATGATATCAACAATTCGATCCGTCTGAATCATTGTGCGTGCGCAGTATACATTATATTTTTGCGTGCACTTTTGAAGACATAGCTGGATCCATAGGACAGGCGGTGAACTTATCAAGGCTCGTCGACTATTTATAAGTACACCGCGGTAGCATCGTATAAATTGTTCTAGTTCCCGCAGATTCTCAAGCGGTCTGAGCATATGTATCATACCAGGAAACGTGGAACGTCTACCGCAGCTAGCTGGCAAATGCAAGAAAAAGTACTTTAAGGAGGAAAATTTTGCCAGAAGTATAGCTACAGTATTTTATAGGCAACTCCTCAGAACCAACACTCCCGTACACGCAAAGTCCTGTCGATAACACTTACTTTCACCAATGTCTGCATGAGCTTCTAAGTTTTAAAAAGGCACAGAGAAAACGTGCGGATATGGATATACATCAAAGGGAAGTGTGGTAAATCAGTCATGATTTTTTGTACGGGTATTTAGGAAAGGCGACGATGATGGAGAACTTCCTTACAGTTCTCGATGATGATAATTACACTTATCCTTCTAGTTCGTCGTGTACAGGTCATGCCAACGTCTGCGAAAAAAAAAATCAACCGAGTAATTTTTTTTCATGGCGTATCTTCTGGAAGGGCGACGCACGAGAAATGATTTGGTATATAACATCGAAGCCGGGTTCCCAAGTGAACGCAGCTGTGAAGCTGCGTCAGCCATTCAAGAAAAATAAAAAGCTAATCCGCAGCAGCGCGTGCGCGTAACAGGGGGAAAGTCCAGCAAGGGCATTCAGTAATAATGTCCCTAGATTTTTTTTTCTTTTTCCTAAAAAAAGCCCGCTTCTTCCTCTCTCTCCCATCTTTCTATTCCCCCTTCCCATTACCCCTGTGTAAGGTAGCCAACCGGACGCCTTTCTGGTTAACCTCCCTACCTTTCTGTTTTCCCCTTCCTTTCTTCGTAAAGAAGTGAAAAATCTAGATACTTTATTTAGTAGTTTCCTTTATTCAGTAGTTGCGCAGCATCAACAAAGTGTCGTGGAAAAGAAGACTAGGCAAATGTGAGACTTCAATGTTATCGCTTTTGCACGGCAACATCGCGAATGCAACAGCACGCATCCTGCGGGTAGCCATGCAGTGCGGAAAAGTTGCATGGAGGACAACGGCTCGTCAGCTTCCAGCCGCATACGAAAGTTCCAGCCGCTATCGTATGCATATGTCTTCTGCATACGAAAGTGAACCGGGAGGCTCCGTTTCATCCCTTAATCGAGCTAGTAACGGTTCATCTCTTACCAGACATTCAGCGAAGGTATTGTCTGCGATTCGTTTATAGGCTGGCATTGTGTACTCCTTTGATTGCGTTTTCTAAGGCGCTTCTCATGCATTTTGCAGGAAGGGCGTGCTTGTCAATAAGGCTCCATTCCTTGAAAGCTTGCTGAAGTTATTTAGTTATTGGAAAAGACTGAAGAAGTAGATTAAAATTGCCGTACATTCGAATGCTGGTAAGGGATGGCTCTTACAGTTCACCACTATCGCCAATATAGTGGGGACGAGCTGTGTGATGTATACCGGCGTTTCTATCCCATTCCGTGACTGTAGACACAAATAAACAGCACCCTTCACATATGACCGACTTTTTCCAGGCTGAGTCCGTGCTAAAGTTAATGCTATGACTACTCTTTGTATATGATTCCAAATGCGTGTAGTGTAACAGCCCTCGCTTCTGCAATCGGGGTGTCATTGTCGAACGCATATCGAACCTTGCCGTCCACGTAACGGCCCACTATGTAGGTGGGCCGTTATGATGTAGTCAGCCAGCTCTGTGGAGGCGTATGTCCCATACACAGATCATCACGAGTATCTGTTTGTGGACATCCATATGCCATCTGCCTCGACATTGACACCCACGAGTATCTGGCTTGCGAGAAGACCCCAGTAGCCCACCACACATCTTCGACTACCAACGCACTCGTGGATCGAAGAAGCGAAAGAAGTCACCACACGACCTTATCTTAGGTCTACGAGCGCCGTCGCGCGGGTGAGGAGGTGTCCCTGATCTGGACCGCGGCACCGGAAATAGCGGCTTCGTGCCGAATGTCGGACGCGCCGGTTAAAAGTGAGTCGCTTCCCTTTTACGTGAGTCCCAATGCGTGGTGGACAGAGGCAGAAGAAATCGAACCAGCCGTCGGTATCGTCCCCTGGATCGCTCGCTTTGGCCAGCTTCCGGCGCCTATAAGATGCGCCATGGCGCTCGCGACAAGGCCCATTTAAGCTCTCGCTAAAGAGGACGACGGTCTCGCTCCGCTGGTCGCCTGGTGCCTGGGAACGACACACACGCGCGGAATCAACATGAACGCCGTAAGTGCAACTGCCCGACTAAACGAGGCACGTTTAAATGTTGCGAGGTGGCGCGTCCTGAACATCCAGGTTGCTAATTATATATGGTTGCGTGCATTGGTGGTCTTTGTGGTGATACTGTTAATTCGTTTCGCAAACGACCCTGCATCTTTGCTATTCTTCTTTTTTGTTGCGAATGAATCTGCTTCAAGATAGGTTGGCCCATGCCGTGGCGATCTGGCAGCGCACTAACCGTTCCGCCTGAGCTTCTCTGACACGGTGGCGATGATTCACGCGACTTTCAGGAAGACGGTGTCATGCACGCAGGAATGTGAGCAGAAAGGGAACAGGAATCTTCGTCGCGGTAGACCCTTTTGCTGCGAACATCACGCGTCCGGTAGCACGTACACCCGAGATTAAATAAGAATTTCTTTCGCAATCGTTTCCGCGAGAAGCTTCGGTTCTGCAGCTAAATGAGATCTTCCGCCATTGCAGCCTCATTTGGTCTAGCACGCGCACGCCATTCTGGAGTATTGCCTTGCTTAGTTCTTCTTGTCACTGTGGCCTTCAACTTCATAGTCCCCCTTGCCTGCTTTATGGTAGTAAAGTAGCCGTACTAATAAACCAGTCTATTTTCTCCTGTGGCTAGAGGTTAGAGCAAGCACATACGCAGAAGGCTAGTTTGCACATTACCCCCCGGGATTCGCGACTACGGTGCCAGTATTTCAATGCCATGGGCACCTGTGCACCCACATTTAGGTGTACGTCAAACAATCCCAGCTGGTTGCAATTATTCAGGAGTCGCCCACTTCCATGCCTCATTATCATATCGTGGTTTGGAACTTGAAGCCACAGCAATCAATTATTAACCCTGTCATCGGCTAGAGGGACACTACATATACATATAGACACGTATGTGTGATCAGATGCGCTGGTGCCATCGACGCGGGAAAAATGCGACAACTTGTCCTGTCGCTGTATGTAAAACTGTTCTCCAATCTAGCGTCGTATATATTAGACGGACTTAGTAATGGAAGTCACCTACTTCCATTATAAAAAAAAAAGAAGAAAGAAAAGGAGGTCGAATTTACAGAGCCGCTATTTAGTAAGTGAGCTGTGTCGTTGGCTGGAAAGCTTTGCTAATAATATGACCGGCATTACGAAGATTGACTGAAATGCTATCTTACGAACATGTTCAGCGTAATATGCTTTTGTGCATATGAAAACGTGGTATAGCGCAGCGCGTTAGCTGTTGGGTTTTTCGTGGTACCAACTGTCGCAACCTGAAACAAGAATCTATGGCTGACGAAAGCGAAGGAAAAGTGCTACAACTGAAGCGTTTTTTTTTTTTTTTTTCATCTTTTCACGCAGTGGGTCCTCATCGCCGCCTGCTGCGTACTAAGCGGCGTGCGTGGCCAGTACGGTGCCGAACGCGGCCACTACGGTCCGCCACTGGCGTTTTCGCCCGCAGCAAGCTTTGCTGGCCCCGCCAACCCGTACGCTGCCCACGCTGCCGCGGCCGCACTCACGGCGGGCGCCGGGGCCCCTCAGCTGACACTGGCACCGGCTGCAGCGGTGTTTGGACCCGTCCAACAGCAACAGTTTGCCGCAGCACCTGGATTTTCACCGGCCTTTTTGGGCGGTGGATACGGTAGGTCTCTCTTCATTCGAGGGACGGGTTGGCGTTTTTCATGAAGGGGTCGCCCCGCCATGGTGGTCTAGTAGCTATGGCACTCGGCTGCTGATCCGAAGGTCGCGGGATCGAATCCCGGCCGCGGCGGCTGCATTTCAATGGAGGCGAAATGTTGAGGCCCGCGCACTGCGCGTGTCTCAGCGCACGGTAGTGAACCCTGGGTGGTCGAAATTTCCGGAGCCCTTCTTCTACAGCCTCTCTCATAATCATGGCGTCGTTATGGGACGTAAAACCACAGAAATCAATCAGTCAATCATAAACGGGAAAGCGCCACCAGGGGTGGGTCGTGCCTCCGCAGTCCTCCACCATGCAGCAGTTGGGCGTCGCCGAGGCCTGACATCATCGCACTCACACTTAGAGAAGGTAATGCGCCAGGTGTCGCCCATCTCATCTTGCGCTGACCACCAAAAAACGTGGCGCGTGTTTCGTCACTGACTCCGTGCACGCACAGAATATACACTCACGAAAAATGTCCTTTACATGGCGCTCTTAGCACTTAAATTCGTTCACTACTGTCATATTGTGACAAGTAGTCAGCGTTACAATCGTGAAAAGTTATCTGCGTAATCATTGCATTTAGTGGTATTAACGTATGTGCGGAGGTAAAAAAGATGCTATAGAAAATGCGACACATTTTCAATCATTCAATCAACTGATCCATTCAATCAATCAAAACAGCCATTTTGTTTCAGCTTCAGAGACAATTAATGACAATCTGAAACTAAGTGCGGTATATAGAAATAACACTTAAAAAAGACAGGAACACGGCAGCGTGTATTATAGTTATCTTATCAGATTGCGAGATCAACCCTTCTTTCACGCAGGGGCCCAGGCGCCGTCGCAACTGATCGTGAGCCCCGTGTTGCACCAGGAAGGCGTGGCTGGTCTGGTGCCAGCAGGCACACCGAACTTCGGCCGCACCACCGTGACGCACTACGGGGGCGGCGGTAGTTCCCAGATCACACGGTTCCAACCTGCGACCTACACAGCGAACAACGGAGCCGCTGCGTCCGGAGCTACAACCAGGACCCAGTACCAGTCGACTCAGCTGCAGGCCGCGCCCGGTACCTCGTCCACTACGCTGTACCGTGAACCTAAACAGCTGCCTTCGCTCAGCTCGCTGAGCCAACTGCAATCGGCTGGCGCGCCGGCTGGCTCTACAGTCACCGTGCAGGAGGTCGGACAGACGCAGTTGGGTGCACTGCAAAATTACGGCGGCGCAGGGACGGCGGGTCTCTTCTCCGGATACGGCGCTGCGGCGGCGTATCCGTCCCCCAGGACAGCCGGATACGGCTACGGAGCCGGACTGAGGGCCTACTAGTGATGAAATCCGCCTTTGCCGTGAGTCGAAGCAAAACCTCCTTTCCTTCTTTTTTTTTCTTTCTTTCTTTTTTTCTACAGCCGCGTAGCTCGTTTTGACATAGCAGAGGCGGTTGGGAGTCGCGACGCAATACTGCTCTCAGCCTGCGCAATTAACAGTTGGCCTATTAGACCTGAATAAGTCTCTTGTAGTTACAGACCCTAATCTAACTTTCTTTAAAAGATATGCAGACGCATTTGATTCTATTAAAGCATTTCTTGTGGACAGTCAAATATGGCAAATGAGTTCTGCAGAAACCCGCAAGGTGGAGTAACGTTTATGAAAGGGAAAATTAGCATCCACCCGTCTTGTAGCACAAGGCTACAAGGAAATCCATACGGATTTCTCAGAAATCAAAGCTCCATAGTTGCCGAAAAATTCGTCCTGGTCCGGGTTCGAACCCCGGACCAGGACGAATTTTTCGGCAGCTACGGAACTTTGATTTCTGAGAAATCCGTATGGATTTCCTTGTAGCCTTGTGCTACAAAACGGGCGGACGCTAATTTTCCCTTTCACAACAAAATATGTGACAATAACCGTCATAGCGCCATGTCAGATGTCATGTTAATATCGGATTTATGGTCGTGTGATTTACGTCATATGTGCCCACTGTAAGCAGAGTTCCTCGCCTACACTATACAGGCACAATGAAAGCAAACATCACACTGGCAGTAAATTTATTTATGGTCCGATGGCCTGGCAGCAATAACCCTGGAGCCTATAAGAGCATGTAGCAAACATATAATCAAAGCGGAAACCAGCAAGCGTTGAATGCAGCTATACCAACCAATTTCAAAACGTGTGCTCGCAATAGGAGACCATCTATCAATATAACAAGGGAGATAATATAAGGGGGTGTACTTATCGGCTCAAGTGGCAAGCGTTGAGAGACGATGATCGAAGGGATTTTTCTCTTACTTTTTTTCCACATCTCTCTCTCTCTTTTCAGAAAGAAACGTGAAGAGGACTGTTTAGGGGCAGTTATTTATTGACTATGGACAGAGAACGCACCGACCAGCATCATGCACCTCACATCGACATTCGGACGCAGCTGCGTGTGAGAACTGGCGCTCGGCTGCTGTTGCAAACGGCTGTGTGAAAAAGAAAAAAAACACGCATTAAACCTGACACTCCCACGACCTTCCCATCTTAGTATCGGTTTATGAAGTCATAGGAGAACACTTATCACTACGGTTGATGTGTTAGTACCATCGCAATGCTACTACGCCCTAAATTGTTTACGTATTCTAACTTCCACCAGAGAGAACGCTGTCTCATAATGAAGTCCTTTACTGTTTAAACGTACTCCTGGCCATGCAGGACTAGTTAAAGTAGCATCTGATCACAGTGCGCAAGGACTAAAGGCCAAACCCCATATGCGCGAAAATGCACGCGACAGCGACGGGCGACGCGAAGCAGGCTACCGTCGCGCGAGCTGTCGTTTGCATAACCAAACTTCATTCACGAGAAAACTTCGGCGAGCGATATCCAGTGTTGCTGGCATGAAGGCGTCGATTTTGTAGCGCAACTGGTGCGTTGACCACGGCTTGAAAAGTAGAGTAGCACGTTTTACTACGCAAAATATACAAAATGTTTTTTATAGCCTTGTAATAATGTTTTTCCTGCGTATGTGCATGAATATCAAGCACATGGCGGCAACCGGCAGTGCGTCATTGATGTACATTCTGTTCCGGCTTTCTCCTATAGGCTAGATGAGCATGGCACTTCCGGGCGACGGGCGACCGATTCTAGATTTCCAAAACCGAGTGTTCGCGCGATTTTGACTACGCGACACGTCGCGCGAACAGCCAGTTTCGTCGCTCATCGCGTCGCCCGTCGCTTTCGCGTGCATTTTCGCGCGTATGAGGTTTGGCCTTAACGCTCAAAATTTGAAGAATGTGTAACGAAAAAGGACAGAAAAATTAACCGAATTGTTTCTTCGCTACTTTGGATTTGATTTTTCATTTTGGCGAAGAGGTAGCGGATGCTGTGTCTGCCACGGTTATTAGCAAATCATTGAATATTACTTTGAGTTTACCTCTGTGGAACTCCATACGTAACTGCCATGTCCGCATGCTTGCCAAGTATCATGATAGATTAGTCGATGAGAAACAACTGTCGTTTTTGCCGCAAATCGTACGGCGGAAACTTTCTTTTGATACGGGCTTTCGTCTAGTACTTGTACTCGAAAAGAGGGAGGAGAGATAGAGAAACAAGGAAAGGGAAAGTCAGAGAGGCTGACCATACACGCGTCCGGTTTGCTACCCTGCGCTGGGGAAGGGGACCTATGGAGATACAAAGTAGGAGAGGAGGGAAAAGGAGGGGGTGCTGCCCAATGCGCGAGTGCACATTTGTCACGAGGGTCTGTCGCTGAGGTCAGCAGAATGTAAATTCTGGCCTTGGTGCATGTATTTCCGGCATGACGTTGGGCATCACATGAGGAATGCATGTGAGGTTCACGAAGAAACAAGCGAGCATCTAGGTGTTCGCTGCCCGTCGAACAGTCCACCGAACGTAGTAGACAACATCGGCGTCCATTATTCTAATTCAATAGCCCGATCAAAGTGGTACGTTGGGATGGCAGTAGAGGGAGAGGGGGGCATACCATGGCATAAGAGGCATGATGGTCTCTGGTGTTTAGCCGGTACGCCGATACTTATTCGTATTAAAAATTATTTCAATCGACGCAGTAAAGGTGTGCGGGCAGTGGAGCGTCCAGCAATTAAGAGGTTAGGCAAGGTGGTAACGAGATCGCCACATCCCGTTTGCTGCTCCGCAGCTGGCCAAAGGCAGCAGTCGCAAAACCATGGTGAATGTTGACATTTTAACATTCACAGGGAATACCTGGACCGTCAGTCAGGTCTAGTTAAGTTGCGTCACGTGCTTAGAACATTACGCGAAAGTAACATTAGAGTATTTCAATGGAAAGTATGTTGGTTCAAAGTAAAATGAAGAAAGAGCTATCTAGTGCGTGATCTGAGAGAACACCTAAGGTAGGGGCCCAGCGGGAGTTGAGTTGTGTCGTACACGTTGGGGTTACACATCATACGTACAGCTGACATGACGGCAGGATTACCTGTCCCCTAAGGGGAGTGCTGCTCGACAGGACCAGGCCCATCGAGCGCCATTAACGTTTCTGGCAGCTACTGGCCTGGCGTCTCGCTTATAGGCATGTTTTGTTTTTCTTGTGTATTCGTCTGTTTTTGCTTTCTACTTTCTTTACTCTTTCCTTCCCCTCCTCCCTTCTCCCAAGAGAGTAGGCAGGCATTGTGCCCTTCTCGGTGGCAGTTGTCAGCCTGCTCTCTGTCCTTCATGCCATTGCGCATACACGCTTACCAATAAGGATTCTATACTTCCCATTGGTCATCACCTACTTTCATACCAGTCTGTGAATTCCGAAAATATATCTATATTTGCGCCTTACAAGTTACAATATATGAGCTTGAATGACGAGTATTGCCTACCACTTCCCCGGTTGACAGATATGGGTTAAATGTTTGCCATAGAGTTAATATACTAACTATATTAACTTTATTATGGTGGTTGCCGCCGCAGTAGTGGTTACGATGTTCAGCTTCTGACCCGAAAAACGCGGTTTCGATCCATGCTGCGGCTGTCGTACGTCGACGGAGGCGAAATGCTAAAATGCTATATAGAGACCCGCTCACTGTGCCCATGTAAGTGCGCCCGGCGTTTTTTTTTTTTTTTTTCTCCCCACCATATTCTGATATCGCAGTTTTCCAATGGCACTGATAGCCCCGTAACAGGCAAGCTGGTTCAATTTGCTTAGAAGCTCACCAATAATTTTAAATAACCTAATGAACGATGCGTTCTAACCGAAACCGAAATAGGTGGACGCTTCGTGCAACGTATGTGCGAAGGCTTCACAAATATGTAGCTGGTGCAAGAAAAATGAAATGTGCGATGCCATCACCGATATATTGAGTTATTCCAGCTTTTCTGAACTTGACATTGATGATTTAGGCGCTAAAACATCACCGTTTTGCGTTTTACCGCCGCCTACTCGGGTAGGCAGCGTTGAAGGTAATGACGTCAAAAACACAGGGCAGCCGGCATGAAAATCTGCTAAAACATCTTAAAATTCATAGGAAAACTAAGTGACTTGCAACTACCCGGCTTGGCATATATTATTAGAGTACCGATCAGATACATATGTTTAAAATTTCATTCATATCCGTGGACACTGAAAAATCGCCGTAGTTTCCCAAGTGGTCGATATCCGGAGCCCTCCACTACGCCGTGCCTTGTAAACATACCGTGCCTCTGGTACATCAAACTCCAGTTATTATTATTATTATCACAGGTGAAGTGGCCATGGATGCAAGAGTAGCTGAGCCTCCAGAAGCAGCAGCTCAAGTTTGAGCTGCTGTGACTCAGGATTGTGTATCAGCATATGGGGTCTTTGAAAGCACATCCTAATCGAAGAAAAAGGCGGTTTTTGTCCACTACCAGCACCGGAATCCGGTCGCAGCCGAGACGGCGACCTTGTAATCAAATGTACGACGTTCGTAGCCAATGTGCAACAGCCGTCAGTAATTATTGCATTGTCATCAGTTGAAGGCAGGAAATCGTCAAAGCATCATATGGTTCGTCGAAAAATGTGAGACTCACGCTCGACTTTTGCACACACAGAGCACATTTTATTCACACGCAACATTTTTTTTTCTATACAACATTTACACGTAGCTCACAATTCCAAGTGAGTATTTTGTTTGTTTTTCATTTTTTTAACTCTCTCGCTCACTCTGTCTCTCTGCCAACACTAGAAGCCATCATATCACCCTTCCACGTCATGTAGTGAGTTGAACAATTCCTCATCACTGTTCCTGGGTTGGTGATTTCTGAAATAAAAAGAAATGCGCATAAACTTAGGAGCATTTGGCCAGTAGATGTGCACTCAGTTTTGCGCGACATAAAAGTGGATTGTGCACATAATTATTCAAGATCACGTATGCACGGATGATTGGTTGCGCGATGGTTAAAGCGCGAACGTGAGGATGCTCCGAAGCTGAGACGTTCAGATACGATTCAAAGGATAAGTGAACGCCAGCCGAAGTTCACAATTAAGGCAACTCAGAGAAGCTGCGTAATTAACACTATATTACTTACAGTAGTGCTTGTAGCCGGCGTAGAACGGAGCCGCTGCGTAGGCTGGTCCGACGAGCTTAGCGGCCGGCGCTGCGTAGGCGACGGCTCCGTAGGCAGGGGCAACGCCGTAGCCGTAGTGGCCGTAGCCGTGACCGTAGCCGTGGCCGTAACCCAGGGCGAGCGCAGGGTAGGCAGGGGCGACAGCCTTGACTACGGGGGCAGCGTACGCCACGGGCGCGGCCACCTGGTAAAGTGGAAGAGCAAACAGACAGAGGCTCGATCATTTGTGCGAAAAGGTGCAAGCAAGTGAACACGCGGAACGTACAGACAGATAGCGATGACGACAATGATACGCGTAGTTACGAGTGTATCCTACGTAAGTGTCGCATGGCATAGCCGCATCTTTAAACCATAATTCGCTCCTGCTGATATAACCTCCTTGCGCTGTGCTCTTGTTTCCATCGTCTACCCTGTCTTCACCAGCTGCCGGACAAAAAGAATCCGTAACCTGAGATTAACAACATACGTTCATGCGAATAACAATTACGAGGTGTATCTTACTTTCCCGATGTCCTATACAGCGTTCTCATGTTGATATGCGGCTGAAAACGCTCACCTTAACGGCTGGCGCAGCGTAGACTGGTGCGGCTACCTTCAGAGGTGCAGCAGCCAGCACGGGGGCCACCGAGTGCACCGTCTTGGTAGCGTACGACGTGGCTACGGGGGCCACGGCGTAGCCGTGCACCACGGGCGCGTACGCCAGCGGGGCGGCCACTACACCGGCATGCACAGCCGTGCACGTGGCGACGAGAAGGACGAAGGCGCTGATCACCTGCAACACCAAGAATAAGTGTTGTCACCATCTGCACCACGGTGTACTCCTATATGAGAGAATGGGGAGCTTTATTCAGGGCGATCGTTTTCGGCGGCACTTCAGCGAGATTTCACGCAAAATAGGGCCGGGCTAGTTCACTCCTGCCAGAGTATACGAACAATAGTGCTTCTTGCACGCTGCCTTCTCACTGTTGCCACATTGCCACACTTATGTGGGCTCTTGAAATCCTCGTCGAAATCTCGCGAAAGCGAAATTATCTCGGATGTTGATCGCCCGTAATAATATGGCCGCAGCATTCTCGAAAGAGCACCCAGGCAGCTGGGGTGCGTAGCTGAGGCTGTCTATGATGTATATGTCTATCATAAGTTGAGGCTGTCTATGACAGAAAGTGCACGTAAGTGGCAAGACATACTGAACGATAGCGCATGCGTACTTATATGCGTACCTGTTAACGCCCGACGCATTCAGCCAAGCTACGGTCATATATTCATGCAGCCGGAAGCTAGAGTGAAGTGTTTCGATGACTGTTGGCGTTGCTGATAGAAAATCGCGGCATATGCTATATAAAAAACGGCTTCATCCGCCTGTTCGGCGTGAGCAACAAAACAGCAGGGAAGTAACAAAGTGCAATGAAACAACAAACGGCATAGGTATATGCTCGTTGCAACAAATGTAGGAATTTTAAGTGCGTCATTTCTTCAGTGAAGCGAATAACTTTCTGGTATAGTTTTAGGTGACAATTATCGTCAATGGTTTCCGAATTCCCCCAAAACACGCCGACGGTAGTTGTATTTGTGACGTGCATGCTCACGACAGCGCACATTCTTGCCATGATATAACGTTTGCAAAAAGTGCACATTCAATAATTTTTTGTTGACTGAAAGATGGCGTATCCGCTCCAGAATTACGAAATCCAATGTTAGATAATGTTAATTCGAAGGCTAAGGTGACACGATGCCTCAAGTTTACTTCAAATCGAGTATAAAATTTAAATAATGTTTATAGGAATTAGCAATACGCTAACATACGGCGTTCTTATTATCGCTCAAATTAATGTACACTACAGTGTAACAAACGGTGAAGCTTTAAGACCTAACAAAAATTAACCGAAGTTGGCCCGTCTCTCCTCTTTACTTTCGGATGTCGATAATGAGCGCCGCTTGCTACAAATGGGAAAGAAATTTGCGCACCAGTATTAAGTGACTAAGTAGTGCGTTAAACGACCTATAGTTTTGTTTTAAGTAGTTAAGGATTTATTAATATATCTATTTATTGATTTACTAACATTAGCACACGAGAGCAACAGAAGCGTAATGAGAGATTACCTAAAAGGAAGAGGGGGAGCCACGAAATAAATTTAATGCATGTCATTGTCTTGTTTTGCTTCCAGTGCACTTAAACGTTAGATGTTAGATTGGTAAAACCGTTGTTTTATACCCGAATTGAATGCAGAGCGCCAAGTCAGGAAATCGAGCTAGCAACCTCGCGAACACCATTAGAGCGTAAGCACAGGCATTGGGACACCATGGGTCAGCTGATAGTCGTGACACAGCAATGAGTGCGGATCGTGCCGTGTCTCAGTATTTCACTGTCCCGTACACGCGTGAACAAGGAAGAAGCAAAGTTCGGCAATGGAACCGTCACCTCCAACACGGGGTAACTTCGGAAAGCGAAAGCACTGGGCGCCCGTTTTAATTCTGCTGCAACGGGGTTTTGGGAACACTTTCCCTTGATCTGACTCGAAAGTCCACGGAGCGTGAATCAGGCGGCAGGCACGCCTGAGAGTGATAACCTTTTCACTTAGGTCGCATTCCCCGTCATGCTTCGGTGACGGTGCTTTTTGTTTGTTCGTTTTTTCTACGGTCGTAAAGCGGTTTATGGTAATATCGTTCTTATATACACCTCAGGTAAGTTCGCACCGATAAATCCAGGAAGGCGCATTGCTTGATCTGCTGGTTTTTCGCGACCTTCGCTTTGCAGATTTCGCGGTCAGGGGCGGTGTGCACGCGATCGGTTCGCTTTTTAAGATTCAGCGCCCTACGCAACAAAATAATATAGCCCGCCGTTTCGATTCGCCTTTACGCCACAGTTGGCTAACGTATACCTGAAAAGACGGCTGATTGGTTGATTTCTGGGGTCTTACGTCACGAAACCACTTATGATTGAACCGGAAAGAATACAGAAGGAAACAGTGTACTTACAGCCGTTCACAATTACGTCTGTAGAGAATTAAATTGGTGGCCATTCACTATATTGTTCTGTTAGTGTACTGGTACGTATGAAATGGCACTATATATCAGTTAGAAGAGCAATATTTTCCACCCTCCCACTCAGAAACGTGTACATTGTTTACTCAGAATAGTAGGTGTTCCTTATCTTTTTTTTCTTTTTTTTCTGAACGAAGGCGTTTGCGAGAAATACTCCATGAGGGATCCCCTTAGTTACTTAAATTTTATAGACAGGTTACTTCGACCCCATACTATCGACATTCTTTCTAACACATAATCAATATCCGTGCTTGGCTTGCTGGTTATAAAGACGTACCTATATCAGTCTCTGCGTTAGTACAGGCGAAGTTGTTAGGTCATTTCCTAACAGTGTACAGCGCGAAATGCCCTCATCGGTCTCACTTCGAGCGCACTCTATAGGCAAGGTCTCTATCGCACACGCAAGGCTTTTTTGGACCCTCTCTAAAAAAGCCTGTTCGTGTTACACAAGTAATAAAGTAAATTATAAGTATGAAGTTTCACTCATTTATCAAGTTCAAGAGCGTTGAGGAAGGGCGTCTAGGCCTGTCATATGTGGTGGTAGCCACGCGAACGATTTCCCACGGCTGTGGCGCATGCCCTAGACCTGTACCTGTATACTAACGGAATGCCACGCTTTGCGTCGTTGCACTATTTTTACTGAACAGCTGTTGTTCTTATATCCAATTCGTACACTCAGTAATCAGTAATTACTCTGACGACGCGTGTAATTCATATTAAAGTCACCCAGTGCCACGGCACTTATGCTGAAACACGTTACTTCCGCTCCGCGTTCCACTAAGCGTACTGAAGTTCGATTGTTAAGGTTGGTACTTATGACGCTCGTTTACCACTATTCGCCACTGTACGTAACGGACATACACTGAAAACGTGACCACGTGAACGGCGCTAAGCCAATGAGGCAAGCACATAATGCGCAAAACATCGTTTTCAAGGTACCGGATATAACGAAGCGACCCGTATAGCGAAGTCCTCGTGGCGTACCCAGTGAAGCTACAAACCACCTCGCGACGACTAGAAGACTTGATTCTCGTTTAATTAAGTGCAGTAGAAAACGCTTATGATCGGTAATTTAGGCATATTGTGAACAGCCCAGAGTAGCCTCATATTATTCATAACTGCTCGCTAAGTGCTTTTGGTGGTCCACCTGACCGCAATGTTCTCTACAATATATGCAGAATTTTCCTAAATTGTCCCACTATGCACTCGTTTCGTCGCGTAATCCATTAGCGCGCTTCCGGGTTAAAACCCGAGGGCTTTCCTACGTACTCCACTTACGGTGTTCATGTTGACTCGGTGGGTGGGTTGATAGCCTGCCGCGTGGGTAGGAAGTGAGGTGTGCGGTAGCCGCGGTCGGGAAGTGGTAGTCACGAGTGTTGGAAGGGTAGGACACCGGTTGGCGATGGTGCGGGTCCCCACCGATGGGCCGCTTTTATACAAAACCCGCGTGCCCGCACGTCGCAATGGCTGCTCCCCGGCCTCCGATGGCTCACGTGACCTCACTCTCCCTCCTCCCCCTTCGCGTTCACTACGCGTCACCCTCTCTCCCCGTGGTCTTGGCCTGTCCGCCGCGATGGCCATTTCTGACGTGGGGCGGGGAGGCGCGCGCAAATTCAAAACCAAGAAGAAGAGAGAGCGCGTGGACAAGTCACATCGCAACAGCGGTCGCTGAAACTAACGGGGGCGCCCCTGGTCCCCCTCCCCCTTACCCCCCGAACTCTTTGGCTGCACGCCGGCAGGAAAGCGAGAAGGGGAGGGAGGTGCACGTTCCTGATGACCCAGGTCGTCTCTCGCGTGCGAAGAAGGTGACGGCGTGCTGGAAGGAAGCTGAGGAGTTCCTTCCTGGCCGCCTCGGTGCGCGAGTCATGACCTACTCTGAGGATTTCCCTTTCTCATGCGCCGTTGAGGAATGACATCTCAGGCTCGTTTGTGCTGTCGTTTTGTTTGCTTGTTTGCTTGTGTGCTTGCCAGCTAGCCCCCGCTTGGTCGTCGCAGAAGTGTGGACGGATTGCGGAGAAAGGCAAGGTACGCAGCAATGACGATGATGGAAGCGAATCAACGACGAAATAAATAAAAAAATGTTTCATCTCACCCTCGCGCGCGAGGCACAGCCGCGTCGAGGCGGAACTTTCGAAATGGAGGCGACGCTTTCCGACGCCTATTAAGCGGTAGATCAGGACGGTCATGACAAAGTGCACGGGCGGGGTCAAATCGTCTGTCAGCGCCACACATGCTGATAAGCGTCAGAGCGCTAGGTGTGTCACTGCGGCGTTAGATTAAATGCTCTGTTGCTGCGGTACGTGTGGTGCGAATGCTTGTCAATATGAGCTAGAAATGCGGAGGATTCGCGTTCCCAGGGCAGAAGTGATCACGTTAGCACTTTAAATTGCCCTACCTATAGCCATGAGTAGCGCAGTTCTAAGTTTCAAGTTTCGAAAACCTTATGTATGTCTAATTGTAAGATGTCCTTGAATATGTGTAGTCGCGGGCACATTTTCTCTCAGTTCAGCGAAGCAGCTCGGCGACTCAATGTTGTGGTCATACTGCGATATGCTACACGTGTCGTTACCGAGTTGCGGTGATAAGTGGGTGAGCGCCACTGCGCATGTGTAAACAGGAGCCACTTGTATGTATGGGCGTGTGCCCTATGTTACGGGGTTCTTCTTTTGTGTGGTTTTCGAGGCTGCCAGTTGGCATGCCGGAATAACGGATTAAAAAGCATGACCCGGCTCTGAAGATATAACACCCAGTTTCGACACAACAAAATTCTTGCGAGCACGAAAAGCTAACTTGGGCAACAACACCTATACACGAAAAGTGAAGTAGAGGCAACATAGACATAAAAAAAAAAAGAAAAATCTTCCCCCTGCGCGATATACCTCGTCTTTACGGGCCTTCAAATAGACCATGTGCTCTTCTGACGTATAAAATGACAGTTAAACGTATCGAACTTCCCTTTTGATTTGCTGTTATTGTTGACACACCGAAAACAATGTTATTCTTTCACCTTCAGTCATACTGGGGGCGCCTTCGCCCAACAATGAGGCTAACATTTTCTGGGATTTGCTTCTTAAGCTGCTTTTAATATCTTCACTGACGCATGTGAAATGTGACGGGACAGGAAGGTATTTTGTTTTATGTATGCGCTGCACCATTTGCGCAACTGAAAGACAACGACCTGATGCGACAAAGTTCTCAAGATGTAGCTTTTCCTCGCATTTCTGTTTATTGATGAAGGTCAGCCAATCCTTGCTAGTTTCATATCGAGGTTCAATTTTACAGGAGCTCGCGTTCTTCCCACAACACGCGCGACTGTGAGCAGACCCCCGCTGTGTGGACGGGGTTAAAGCAACAGCTGATACGTTTGCGGGTCTGTTCGTTTTCATAATGCGACGATTTCGTGGCACCTCCACTGGGTGGTGCCAGCATGCTTTACTTGCGGACTCATGCTATACCACGGCCGGTCTGGACGCGCGCGTTCGCTCTCTCCTTTTTGGGAGCGAACGCGCGCGCATCCAGACCGGCCGTGGCTATACATATGCCACAGCGTCTCATGGCCAGAGCAGATTGCCCATATAGACACTCAATTTATTTTTACTCCTCAGTCCCTCCCCCCAATTGCTTTCACCCCCCTCTGCGTTAGGTAGCATGGTAAACAAATCCAAATTGACCTCCCAGTCCTTCCTTTATGTCTGCAGAATTTTTTTTACCTTGACGGTGCCACCAAAATGACTTCTATTTCAGGTCAAAACGAGCTAGTAAGGGGGAAGCGTAAACTACTGTGACGTTGGCTGAAAATGTTCGTCTCCTTGTTGATAAAAAACTTCGAGTAATCAAGTAAGAAAAAAGTTGCTAGTAGAACTTGACCAATGCGATGTGCGCTCTATGAGATGCAGGCTACAAAGATTAACCGTAACCGCATCCTATTTTTACACGTTCCAAGAAATCTCACAGCTAGGTTCTTGGTGACAATCATGTGATAATCGTGCGATATTCGTTTGATCAGTGCACCGGGCTTTTTGCCATCACCAGAGTTTCTGTCACATGTCACATGCTCGTCCTTTCCGAAGTTAGCCCGTTTCATTAGGTTCATTCTTCGAAATATACCATGCACTTCCTCCAGAACGTGGGCATTGTTTCTTCATAATGTACCATGCATACCGCGCAGCGCGTGCACTGTAACTCACGCTTCAAATCATGACCTCTGCGTACCAAGTGTCTGTCCGATCGTGCACAAACAAATCTTTAATTACAAGGCCATTCTACAGTGTTCAAATAAGCACGACATGTTCTTGAATGAATCACACCGATAACAGTTCAACAATAAAAGAAGCGCAACTGTTACATTGCAGGGAAGCCATAAACCTAATGACAAGGCGGCATCTTCCTTGCAGGCAACAGCATGTGATTAAACTGAGACAGCTTAGCGTATGTAATGCGGCGTGTAGTAATAGTAATTTGTGGGCTATAAGCGTAAATCGAGCATTCTAATCGCCAAATATTTCGTGCGTCCTTCCACCTAAACCGACGGTATACCAAGTGGCCCAAACGCAACACTATATAACAATAAAGATTATAAGAAACTCTGCAAAAATACGCTCACTATGAAGAAGCGGTTATTTCTTAAGTGTCCTTCTTTATTTCATCTGGACAACAAATTATCGTTGCTTTGTCGTCGTTTTCATAGCCACCCAAGTCACCTGTACTATTAAGCTACACCACGAACCAAGGAATATAACCACTGCTTCATTTTTCTTTTCTATAAACAGCGAGTACACAACAAGATAAAAGATAAGAGACACGCAGGCGATATCATGACACGCACTACGCCTCCGCCATGATTATTCGGGTTTGCTATGCGTTTACTTTTTTAGGCGACTTAAACATTTAGTGCAACCAACTCGTCCAAGCGCATACATAAGGCGCCTATGCCTTTTTGATCTCTCCTTCTTTTTCCTTCAGCAGTGTTCCAGAGCCATCATCAAGCAGAGTGTCAGTTTAATGGCACTTGTATGCATATAACGTCGCTCCTATAATAACCTTGACGTTCCCACCCTTTGGTCAGGAAAAACGGCACAGCCGAGACGTTTGGTCTCTAGAGAGACTGCGAGCGCAATTGGAAGAGCATTCTTTATTAATATTTTTTTTTTTTTTCAATGCAACGAAGACTTCAGCGCTCTTCGGTTTCGTAGACGATCGCCTCCGGGTTCGAGAAACGGGAACGTGTCAAGGGCTGTCGTCACACGCGTGATGACGGCACGAAGGTTGACCGAAGCGTCCACTCGTACGACGACAGTCCGGCCATGACAGCTTTCGGACAGCGAGGACGGTAACGATTACCGCGCGAGCTCGCAGCGCCGAGAGCTCGAGCGATAATTGCGCACGCTCTGCCTATTGGTCTACCCTCACGTGGATGGTTTGCGACGCGTGCCCCGATATTACGCTGGTCAATCTCTGCCTCGCTTCTCGATATCGTGAGCTGGCTATAAACTCGCTTGACGCAGGATAGACTGCCAAATGTGAGTCATGCGAGCGTGAGTGCCCGAGGAGATGGGTCGGTGGCTAAAAGCGATTTTCTGATACAAAGACATGGACAAATGTTTTGCAGATATTCCATCATTGAGGCCAGACGGTCGCGACGGAGTGAGAAGAGAAGATTACCGATGCAGTTTGCAAGTTGCGTTTGTTACGTTGTAGCGCTCGCACCGGAGTGGGTGGCATGGCGATGTTAATTGGTCTTGGTGTGCGTACCGGATTCATGAGAGAAACGATGAGTATAACGATGATTTGAACTCGTTAGTTTGGTGTACTGTTGTTGCTGCTTAGTTGTTGTCCGGCTATATGGGATGCTAGAACGGAGGCTGAAGGCTTCAGAATGGCGCAGTGTTTACTGCTCAAGGAACAAAAGAAGACCATAGAGTACAGAAGGAGCAGTATGATCTTGCACTTGCTGAATAAGAGCGCCGTTGCAAGAGTTTTGATCGTGAGGTTTCACTCACGGTAAAAAGTGCTCTTGGGAAAATGTCATGCGCAATAAGGGCTTCCTTGCGGTAGGCAACCCTGTTATTAAGCGTGCTCTACTTAGAAGGAAGCAAAATTACTAAAATGAACCAAGTAGCCTCTCAAGGCGTTCTAATCTACTCTATGAGAAAAGGCTACGCCATCTCGATTCCGTCCGTGGCAATTCGTCCGGGGACCGAACCCCAGACTTCGTGCTGGCGTTGTCGATGGAGTCTGCGAACACTTTGGGCCATCAGTAGTGACGAAGGAATGTATCATGTGTTCGTGACTACTCGTAATTGATAAGTTGACGGGCTGAAAATAAAACATTACAACGCATCATAAAAGCCGCAAGACAACAAACAAATAAACTCACTTGCTTTCTTCATCTTTCTTCCTCTTTCTTTTTTCTTTCTTGGTCTTCTGTGTCGTGCTACCGTTTCTTTTAACCAAGGCGTACAAAAGGACCCGAATGAATGCGTTTCGCATATCGGTGCTGCTTTGTGCAATTACCAACCATAATACCTGCCCATGCACTTCTTACCACTAGTCTTTTATGCCACGGGTTTCCGTTGCTCTTGACGCGCAAAATGTGCTTCCCTTCTTAGGGCGACTTCTTATTGCCAGGTATTTTACAGTCGTTTCATGACCTCGCGAAGATGATGGTCGTCGTGTCATAGGCATTGCTACGAAATGATTGGCAGGTCACGTGGTCATGGTCTAATGTGCACTTTCCTTAAAAGAGCCGCACCCTTCAGGGCGTACTTTTGCCCCACAATAATAATAATCGTCATAAATATTTCCTGTCTTTGCTCTAACGCCTTGCGCTCGGTACTAGAAGGGTACAAACGAAGCGCACATGCACTATCCACGTGAACCCATTCTTGATAGGAAAGTCGCTTGCGCAGATTTTTCAAGAAAGCAAACGCAGGGATACGATTATTGCTGTGAGACTGACAAATGCCCAGCTGTTTGTAGAACGTAGCAGGTTTGTCATTTTTAGTGACTCCGATTGTAATTATCGGCTTCAACTTCGTCTTCGGACCTTATTAACCACCTTACGAATCAGCTTGACATCTATATTTCCACATACGTCCCTCAGACATCGTCATCTTAAAAATGTGCGACGTTCCGCTCGCTCTGTATATGTATTGGCTACTCCAAACACACATGTCCACATGTGCTATTGTCCACATGAAGCTATACCGTTATAAAGACCACCGCCACGTTTTCCTACATATATATGCACCATCTCACATTAGTATACGGCCTTGCTTTGGTCGTTCCAAAAGCGCTGCGCTTGCGACGAACCTTATCGTTTGCTCACTGGGGTCTCGAATTCACTATTCCGCAGCCAGACCTGTTCATGCGTCGCCGGCCGAGTACTCAACGGGCGGGATCAGCGATACGCGTCGTCCATTCAGGCGTGTACCGACGAATCCCAAATATCCTCGACACGCCGAGTTCAGCAACCCATCACTCTTGTATAGCTCAGTTTCGCATCGTGCTTCCATCGCAATCCAAGGGTACGTCGACCCTGACTTCCAAAGGCAACGGAACCCGGAGACTTAAAGTGCCTTAATTAAAAAAACTGAGGAACCCTTTCAATATCGGCAAAATGAGGGCAAGCGAAGCTTGGCGTGCGTTTCCCCTTCTTTTCTTTCCTTTATTGTTTCTTCCTTTTTTTCTTCCTTTATCTTCCTCTTCCCCTCTTTCTGTCTGTGTGTCTGTTTCTCTTTCCCTTTGTTTCTGTCTGTCTGTCTGTCTGTCTGTCCCTTTCTTTGCATCATTCTTCTTTCTTGCTTGCTTTCGTTCCTTCCTTCTTTGTTTCCTTGTACCTTTACTTCTGTCTTTCCTTCTTTTTTTGGCAGAAAAGCCAACGAATTTATATGGCTCAGATGTACTCAGAATACTTCGATCGCAGCACAAGAGAAGAAAGAAGTGCGGGCGCACTCTATTAAAGATGATGATTGTTTTCGCGAAAACAACCCCGACGTCGAATTGTGAGACACAACAAGCTTCGCTTGAATATTTTGTCGTACGTACAGAACTTAAACAAGGTCAGATGATTAAAGTTTGTCTCGTGCGCAGACCAGAGGGATTTAGTGAAGTAGATGCATTCTCCCATGTACCGTCTGCAAGGAAATCTCACTATCTTATAGCGCTGACGTTGTTCCAGCAAACAGGAAGGATCGTAAGCTATAAAGCAGTGTAGCACAAGCAACTTATGCTGGCATATATGCCATTATCAGTGGCTTGTGCTGCATTGCTTTAGCTTATGGTACTTTCTTCTGCTGGGCCGAAGTTTGCACTGAGATCCCCTTAGCTGGTTCGAAGTTGTCACAAGTCAAACTTGGACGCTCTCAAATTTATGTAAAACGGGGCGATGATCGTATGAGACAACCATCCGACCAATTGTAATCAACAGTGATGCCTTTTCCAGAAGCTATTAAAGCCACTAAAGTGGTAAAGCACGTACGATTCCCACTTATGGTTGCGCTTATTTATTTATTTATTTATTTATTTATTTATTTATTTATTTATTTATTTATTTATTTATTTATTTATTTATTTATTTCAGCCTTCAAAATCCCATGTTTTAATACCCTCCAGATTGTAAAAAATCCAATGGAAATGCAGGAGGCATATAGTTTACGAATCACGTCTCCCACCGGAAAGAAAACGTAGATCCCGCCAGTTTTATCAAGGACGCGGATCTCCAGAAATGGCTAAGGCGAGGTTGCGATGGTGTTGAATCGAGGCGGGACGACAAGTCTGCGCGATTGTATGTTCTCTCACGGAAAAGCAGCTCAGAAAGCAATCGCGCGCACCGTGAGGCCCATTCAGGAAATCCTTGTGAGACCGTGTCTATGCATGAGAGTAAACCTCGAAGTAAAGCCCAGAAATTGAATGGTTCTTCCTGGCAGTTCGATCTGTGAGATGGAAGTAGTGATTTCACGTAGCCTCCTATTCATATATTACAACAATAGCGCAATAACAATTTACACATTCAATCAATGCTTGACGAGTCCTTCGGAACACGTGCCAAGCCATTACTCATATATAGCTTGAGTGCCGAGCATGCGGCCGCTAATCTTGACAGAGGTCACGGCAGCTGTGGGATTTGCTTCGACCAATCCCTCAAGGGTCGTCGTATTGTACCTCGACACTGGCAACTACGAAACTTTCAATTATAGTGGCTTAGAAATACTGAAGCTCCAATGGCTATTGCACGTTTTGAGGGGCTTCAACGTCTCAGTTAAGGGCCGTAGCTCGACACGTTTTTTTTAATACCCAGCCCCGGCTAATCGTTGTACACACTCGGACGAACTCGCAAAGATTTTAGTGCGTAAGTCGCATTGGCCAAGCCAGGCGATTTCGCTTATGATATGCATGTTTAGCACCAGTATCGATCACAATCATCTCTCAGAAAAAAATTACGTACAGCGTAAGACCTTTTTCTCTGTGCGTGAGTACGGACTCACTTCCCTAGCATTCCCCCAACGACCCTTTTTCAAAGAGTATCGATTCAGTAGAGGAGTAACCTAGCAATAGCTTCCAAACAGCTGCGCGTTCTATCAGACAAACTTCGCCATACCGAAAGGCGTCGACCACAGCACCAAACGAAGTGGACTGAGGAAAACATATGCGAGCAGCGAGTGCACGTTATAGGGCGGGTATGAAGTAGCCGAGAGGAATTTGGCCTGTTTGAGAAAGAGGGACGGTCGTCGTCCATATGTTCCGCCTCGTCTGGCGAGCAACATTCGCAACGCTGCAAACGCTTCGTCGTTTGCATTGGCACGCCCCTTCACTCTGCTACCACGCTGGTCGGCCTCGTGCACTTTCTTTTTCATCCGTGGGAGAAAAAATTGCCGGCCTCGGCCCTGTGCTGGCCGAAGCTGTGGCCATATACGCGCGTGGGCGCACCTGTATAGAGAATACGGCGGTCACTATATAACTGCGGCGGCGTCACCGCTACAGAGATGGGGTCAGGCTTGCCGTCGCCACAGGGCGTCGCCTCACGTGGCATTGAAGTGTCCACTCCGAACCGGACGGCGAGGTATGTTTGCCGCCAACGTTCGTAGACGCAGACGTCGATTGAGCTGTACGAAGTCTGGCGACAAATGAAAAGAGTATTGTTCGTTGTGATAATTGATGGGTTATGCACAGCCTATATCCATTTGGGAATGCAGAGAACGGAAATTGCATTTCAGAGAATCCTATAACCGGCATACAGCTTCGCAGGTGTTTTCTCTGTAACGTATAAGGACAACGCAATAACATCTAGAGCATATATGCAGTGTAAATCGTACGCCATATGCGCTACCAGAAGAAGCTCCATGAAGAACGCTGACACTATGATCTAGATACAGCGGATGTGTGCAAACAGCCTAGTGTACCCTCACCACCAGTGGCAAAGGGCATATTCCAGAAACCCACTCTATTTGGGTTCATGTCTACGCATCGGGTCGTCTCTTTCAAATAGCCTCTAATGCAACGCTCTGGAATAGCAGTACTAAAGCTCCTCCTCCTTTGCACTGTATAGATTATCAGCGTTGTAACTGATAATGAGCGCGAGTCAGCTGTATAGTGTGCACGGGTGCGTTGTCGTATACACAAGCCCACCGTGCTAAAACACACTCGTGTGTACTAGCCGTTCCTACGGAATAACGCAGAATCATGGCCAACTTTGCATCTCATTTATTTCTCTCTCTTCGAGAGTGATATAGGTCAGCTACAAACAAAATTGTGAGGCCGACATCCTGGCTGGCAGTGCCAGGACAAGTTTGTCAATGGCAAAGCAAGGTGGAAGCAATCGAACGTTCTTCCGACTTTTGGTGGACCACTGACTATAAGTAATATTTTGCACTTCATTCACTCAGTGAAAACAAACGAAGCTTTTTAAAACGATGCTTCATATGCCTCACTGATTTGTCCTTGTGTGCCGAAAACACACGGCAGGAACGCCAACTAACACAATGGAACTATATCTTCGCATCACCAACTTCGTGATAGCCCTCCCTAGTCAACTGATGTGTTCCCCCTCCCTATAACTTTCTTCCTATATACGTGTCGGATGCCGGCGCTTCTTTCATTTTTTTTTTCTTTTGTCGTTGCCTTCTATTTATTTTGTTTTTGCAGCATGTCTCTTCCGTTTATATTTTCCCACCAGTATTGTATACATTCACTTGTGTTCATTTGTCTTATTTTTGTTTCAGTTTTGTTGTATTTCATCGTGTAGATATTTTATTTCCTTTAGTTTTGTTTCATGTATAATACAACACGCTTCATTTCGTTGTTTCGTACCTTTATATACTGTAACCAGCTATCTTCTGTGATGCCTCGGCGACTGAGGGTAATAAAAGTATATAAATGAATAAATTCGTGCACGAAGCAGATTGGATTGATTTCTGGGGTTTACTTCCCAAAACCAGCTGTTATGAGAGACGCCGTAATGGAAGGCTTTGGAAACATTGGCCGCCCGGGGTTCTTTAACACGCACGCACGTTACCGACATCGCAGAGTACACGGGCCTCAACATTTAGCCGCCGCGACCGGGACCCGATCCCACGACCTTCGGACCAGCAGCCCAATACCATAGCCATTAGACCACCGCGGCGGGACACACACTAGAACAACGGTGCATGACATGCGTACCGCAGGCACTACGGTTTACATTCGTAGTTGTACAGATAAGATCTGCGCACACAAGAGAACAATCACGCGCGACGTACGTATCGATTGAACACTACTGTTTACATTCACAGTTGTACCGATAGGAACAATGGGAACTGCAATGCCACAATACCAAGACGAACTGTATACCTTGTGTTCGGTGACTTTACCATCGGTGTGGCGAAAGAATACGACAAATTAATCGAGAGTTTCATGTTAAATCGCTACTCGTTGAAATTGAAGACGAGACTCATGACGCGACACCGTTTCAGCATCGATCTCGCGTTTGCAAGCAGGCTGTGTCACGTTACCATGGCGCAGCCTCTTTAACGTGCACTGACATCGCACAGTATACGGGCCTTAACATCTCGCCTCCATCGAAATGGAGCCGCCGCGGCCGGGATTCGATCCCGCGATCTTCGTATCAGCAACTGAGTGCCGTAACCACTAGACCGCCGCGGCGGAGTTCTTCAAGGAAAGAGCTTTGATTTTCGGCGTGCTTGTGCTCATCACTGTCTTCCCAGCGGAGCAATTATTCTAACGTCAAGCCAGCGGCGTCCGCCTCCAATCCGGGGAGCACTGGGCTCGATCCCCAGCGCCGTAAGGATAGCCACTGGCTTCTCTGATGCGGAGAGGGGTAAGCCGACTTGGCGCCCGGTGGTGTGGGTAATATGATCCTGTCTCAAGAAGGTGGCCTCTTCTTCCAGCTCTCTTCTCTCACTACCCCAAACGACGCTGAGTCGTGCTTCCAGCTGAAGCATGTAGAAATGTGCGTCTTATCCCCACTTCAACTACCTCAGCCACATCTTTCTCATCTCGAGCCCTTTCTGTTGATGACAAACTGCAGTGCTGTGCGCGAAGATATGTGAACTGAACAACAAATGAAGCGTCGTAACTTTATTTTCGTCTACAGGCGACAGGACGTGACGATGACTACGTATTGCACTTGGAGTGAGGTGGAGCGGTGGATGCGATGAGCGACGCACTTTGCGTCGTGGAGTATTGCAGGCGGTGGGAGAACGAGTTGGATCAGCGGACAGCCGGTTCATGTCGGAACGTCTCACAAGTGGGGCCCTCTGGAAAAAGAAGAAAAGAAAAGAACAGGGTGAGCGATGATCGACAGACCGTGTAAAAGGGATGAAAAGAGAAATATAGCAGCATGAACCCCCTGTATAAAACTGTATTCTTTTCAAGGTAACCTTTCATGTTTTGCGTCTCTCTTTCTGTAATAAAATGTCAGATGAAAAGCAGAATTGCGTAGTCCTTTCTTGGTTAAGCAAGTCACCTCTGCTCACTGTTCGTCTTAGGTATAAAATATCCCTCCATTTTTATATTAGATACGATCAGCGATGTATTTTTACAACTGCAGAAGCTATAAGGGCAAGACACTTTTCGTGATCGCTAGAGACCTCACTAAAATCCAAAGCTGACAAACTACCTGTAACACAGGGTAGTCCGTGCGCGATATAGTTTCCATGAAGTACGATAAGATACACTATACATTATCGGCAGGGAGGCACCGCCCCTCCGCCGATAATCGTCTAAGAGAGGCGCACTATCTTCCCGTTTACATTTCATTGCGTTTTGCCCAAAGGGCTCAGCAGGAGGTAGTCAGGAGGAGGGGGACGTCACGATGAAGGTTTTGGTGCCCTTAATGGAGAACTACGCGCACGCGTACGACTTCAAGATCTAAGGAGACGTCCAAAGATCAGCACCCCCGTTGGAACTCTCGGTCAAACCGTACTTGAAGGAAGAGCGTACTGACTCACATCCGACATATCTGCCATAGTGTCCTGCAGCGGCGTATCCGGCGCCGGGGTAAGGTCCGTAGGAGGCCACGGCCGGAGCTCCGAGCACCCTGGCTGGCGGTGGGGGTCCGTACGCCACCGGAGCTGAGGCCGCACCAGGGTTTGCAAACGCCTTCGCAGGAAGAGCGAGCAGTTGTGAGATGAAAATAGTAAAATAATGGCATCTTGAAACATGGGCTCATTTCAAGGGAACAAATGAGTGAGCGTTATGAGGAGTTCGTTTCAGTAGGACGATGTTAGGGATCCCGAGGAAACGAGTTTCGTTGGTTGCAACGACGCGGAGGAATGGGCAGTGAAGCCGACAAATGTGCAGAAAGAATTGCTACGTTGAAATGAGAAATTAAAGTGGACGACAAGTCACTCGAGATACACTTCCCACAAATGAGAGTCAAACCTTCATTTTTTATAGTGGAGACGAGAAACTGGCGCAGCATTCAGTACTTAAATGTTACGTCTCCTATACAACATATGCGCTATCGATTGGTACATTACGCCGTCCACTTCCTTGTGCATTTTCGCTGTGTCTACAAGACAACACCTGAGGATTTTAGCCAGAGCCGCATCATAAGTTGTTAATGATGAAGCTTGGGCGAGTAAGTAAAACCCATTATGAAAGTTGTGCCAAGTTATCTGCCTTGATTCCCCTTCCTTAAAGGTACTGTCTACCGTCCTTTATCGCTCTCCCGTTATTTTTTTTTTTTTTTTGCTTAATAGAAAGCGTACCTTTCGAAGTGTCTCAGCGTGAAGTTGTTTCTCCAGAAACTGAGTAGAAATTTAAAAAAAAACAGGATTTTTTAATCTACGATGTCGTTCCTTTCCTACGTGTACAGACGCCGACAACAGTGGTACTGGGCGCGATGCGTCGTCGTCTCCCTGGCAACCCTATGGGGCGCGGGAGGCTTCTCAACAAGAACCGGTTCCAAGGTCGACATTCCAGAGGTGACGAGAAGGAGAGGCGAGGGAAAGTTGGCGCGTGGGGGTGCGCCTCGGACATGCAGCGCCGCATGTATGACAAGCGCAGTACTACGCACCTGTACAGGCAGATGGATGGATGGATATTAGGAGCGTCCCCTTTATAACGGGGCGGTGGCCGGGCCACCAAGCTCTAGCTTTATTTCTTTTTCGTTTACAGCCATTTCTTTTTCCGAATCACACATATTTTCACAACTAATTTTTTTCCTCGTCTATTTATTTTATCTATTATCGTTCTGCTGTGATGTAACAATCTTACCCGAACTATCTTGCGCTTTTGTTTGCTCCATACTTTTGCGCCACCAATGCTTTAAGCGCCTTTTACTTATATCTATCGCCGGCATGTTCAGCTTTCCCCTGTTACTCCTGAAACCCATGGCCTCCTGTAGGGTAGTGTCCACAGCTACACCTGGGTGGACATCTGTACATTCAATCAAAATGATGGTCTGTCGTTTCCCTAGCTTTTCCACGAATTCGAAGGCAGCGCCACCTGCGCTACCCCGAAAGCAGCGAAAAGAAGAACGAATTGCTCTTGCACGCTATAAAAAGGTGTCTCATAGGGTGAAGTACGCTTGTAAGACATACATAATAGCTTTTCAGCAGAACATGTATGCCTGCGTGGCCTGGTTCTCGTACACTAGGAAAATGACGAACACGCTGTTGGGTGTCGCTAGCGGCGTTTTTAGCACAAAATTAAAATTATAATTATTTAGAGCCAAATTAAAAATATAATTCCTTTTTTGTTGGGTGAAAGCGTGCTCGTTCCCGTAAATGTGACGCACGGTCTGCCCATTTTTACCACAATCTTAAAAAATTTTCCGAGCGGTAGATAGTCCCTTTAAAGTATATATATTCCCCTGCACCACCAAAAAATTTCATTTGGAATTCAGCGCCCTTGACTCTGCCTATCCTTTTTTTTCCTGTTAGTATATGCGCTGCAATAAACTTTCATAACGCATTACAGGGTCATTCGCTCTCTCTCTCTCTCTCTCTTCACATAAGTGTGTTCATATCCTCCTCTCACCCTGGGCGCAGGAGCGGCAGGAGCCGGGTAAGAGGCCGTCGCCGGTGCAGCAGCAACCGGTGCAGGGGCAGCGGGAGCCGGTGCTGGAGCAGCGGACACTGGTGCTGGCGCTACGGCCCCCGGCGCAACTGGTGCCCCGTGCACTGTCTTGATCGAATACGAGGTCGTGATGGCTTGCTGAACAGGTGTGGCATAGCCGGCCACCGGTCGTGGTGCGGGTGCAGGTGCGGGTGCAAGGGCAGGTGCAGGGGCAGGTGCCGGTGCAGGTGCGCGCGCCGGGGCCGCAGGAGCGGGGCGGTAGGGAGCTGGCTGTGGCGGAGGCGCAGCTGCGGGTGCCGGAGCCGGGGCGTACGCTGGCGCGGCGGGCGCAGCGTAGTACGTTGGAGCGTAGCCCTGCCACGAAGAAGAGGGTAC
Source organism: Hyalomma asiaticum (assembly GCA_013339685.2). Classification (NCBI taxonomy): domain Eukaryota; kingdom Metazoa; phylum Arthropoda; class Arachnida; order Ixodida; family Ixodidae; genus Hyalomma; species Hyalomma asiaticum. The sequence continues at coordinate 102,607,211 of CM023486.1, forward strand.
CGCGTATCCTAGGGCCGCAGGAGCGGCCAGGTTGCCGGCGTGGGCCGTGCACGCGAAAGCCAGGAGGATCACTGCGCTGGGCTGCAAAGCAGTACCAAAAAGATCGTGAGGGAAATGGTGGCGGTTGGAAGCTAATCCGTGAAGAGATTGATTGCCGGGGCATCGCGTCCCAAAACCACGATCTGGTTTTGAGAGACGCCGTGGTGGAGGGCTCCGGAAGTTTAGACCCCATGGGGTCCTTTAACCTGCACATGATATCGCACTGTATACACGGCCGAAATACTTCGCCGAAATGCAGACCGCGAAAAGAAAAAGAAAGCAGGCGCGTATGCTATCACTGTGCCAAATCACGTAATACAAGACCTCTACAAAAATTTCGCGATTTATGACTCTATCACGAACTGAGCAAATGTGGCCGTATGGGGACACATGCCATACATAGACCAATGTGTCCAATCCCTTATACGGTCATATTTAGCCACTTAAGGACAAGTTCCGTACATATACAGTATGTTGCCAGATATGCCCAATATCTCATATGGTCATACATGATTTTTTTTTTCTTTTTAAATACCAGGGTAAACAGTGGCTTGAGTCTCGGTCTAATATTATGGTCCGGGTTATACTTTTTCGCCAGCTACGTAAATACCGTCTTTATGCGTGAGTACACCCCATTGCGACACGCGGATACGCGAACTGCGTAATCCACGCCTTGAAAGAGCTCACACGTACAAAGGGGTGCTTTTTCCGGAATTGTCAAATATTGGCCTATTCCCAAGTTCATCATTCCGCTACAGATGGTTGAAGGTGAGCAGGGGCATCTGGATAAGATGTAACACTTATTTCCATTCATCTATCTGCATCGCTTGAAATCGCTTCTGGTAGGGTGCTTTGACCAAATGTTAAGATCCGGGTGTTATGCATCGCACAGATAGCAGCCGTCCAGTGATATGGAATGATAGGGGTAGCGGTAAGGATCATACGCTACAAATTCTCGGAAGGTTGTGAGGAGCACACGCACAAACTGTGGCAAAGTATTCTGCGGACTTCTTTCTTTTTAAGATATGTCATTTTTTGTAAGCTACGTCCTGCATGAAAAGGTTCGAATAAAAGAATTTGCGCTGTCACTCGCGTGTCCTAGACTCAAGAAAGCTAATTATATACGAACTACTGAAGGATCCTCGACAGACACATTTTTAAAATAACCGAAGTAGCCGCAGGAGACACATACTTCACTTTTCAGCTGCATGCCAACAGCTAGGCCGTAGCGGTTGTTGTTGTTGTTTTGTGGGGTTTAACGTCCCAAAACCAGCTCTGATTATGAGAGACGCCGTAGTGGAGGGCTCCGGAAATTTCGACCACCTGGGGTTCTTTAACGTGCACTGACATCGCACAGCACACGGGCCTCAACATTTCGCCTCCATCGAAATGCAGCCGCCGCGGCCGGGATTCGATCCCGCGACCCTCGGATCAGCAGCCGAGTACCATAACCACTAGACCACCGCGGCGGGGCAGGCCGTAGCGGGGGTGACAGGTATAGCAGGGATTTATCGAGAATTTAGATCATCGAGGGAGGAGGGTGGGAGGGGGGGGGGGGGGTGTATAAGTCTCTGAGGGAGAGGCTGATGGCACAGCAATGTTTCCCGTATGCAGAGGTAAGTACACGATCGCGTGAGCGAGTTCCGCTGCATCGTGCGAAGGGTCTCAGGCATCGTGCAACTTATATAAAGGTAACAGCATTGAGCAAGTGAGATCACCATTACATACGGTGATCTTCGTAAGTGGATGTGCACGTTCTTGTACCTACAGTGTCTCAAAAACATTCGATTCACTTAACGAATGACGAACTCAGCATCGTTGCGGAGACAAACGGACACTGCATCGGCGCAAGTCCGTCGGCGCGATCACGGATCGCGTTCGTACTCACGGCAAGCATTCTGCACGTCTTCTCGGTAGCTCTGCACGGAGTTGACGGGTGGCGACAAGGTGTACCGCGACTGAAGGAAAACCGAAAGCCTCCACAAAGTGTCCTACTCGCCGTCGCCTCTGCTGCGCATCGCTTTCGCCGGGTGCCCAACTTTTTATACGCGACCGAAATAGGGCGTGGACAGCCCGCTCGCGTGCTTTCAGTAAGTGCCAAAAAAGAGAAAAAAAGCCCAGCTAAGCAGGCAGGCGTTAGTGGGGATGAAGGAGGGTATATGCGATCCTAACACTCGCAGCCTTGTGCTTCATGTAAAAGACTGGAGCAACGTACTGCATGCTCCCGTGTCACAGAATACACCGCGCAGACAAAAAAAGCTAAAACTGTATACCCTTTTTTAATATTTTGTTTTTTCTGTGTTCGGCAGCACAAGATGATACTTTGCATCTGCGACAGTAAGGATGCCCTCCGACTTACGCGCTGTTCTCGGTCACTGTCAACCGAGGCATGCAAAGCCTGACCCAGAATGCACTGCGAGGTCGTGAAAAAATAAAATAAAAAGTCAGGGCGCAACGTTGATCATTGACTTATCAGCAGCTTCTCGCGTTGCCTGTTAGCTTCTTCTTCTTCTTTCAATATAACTGTGGCAAGTTTCGCAGCCCAAACATGAGACATGGTAGTGAGCTATTAAAACTATGGATCCCATCAAACCCGAAAGAAAACGGAATATTCGAAATACTGGTGCACCGCCTGCGGCTTCTTACAAAATTTAACCGTGCGCCTAGTCCACAGCGTTCTCATATGGCCACCCAGACGAGGACGTTCACGATCTTCTGCTCTTCCATGCACAAGGTATGAGTCACTAGAAGATGTGATGAGAGCCAATTTGTCACTTTTAGATAGGAGACTGTTCAACCTGAAGAATGATAATATAATAAAGTATGGGGTTTTACGTTCTAATACCCCGATACGATTATGAGAGACGCCGTAGTGGAGGACTCCGCAAATTCCGACCACCTGGAGTTCTTTAACGTGCACCGACATCACACAGTACACGAGCCTCAACATTTCATCGCCAACGGAACGCAGCCGCCGCGGCTGGGATTCCATTGCGCGACCTTCAGATCAGCAGCCGGGTGCCAAAGCCTCTAGAACATAGTGGCGGCGCAACCTCAAGAACATGCTTTGTCCGTGGCCAACAGCGAGCCTTCAGAAAAGAGCACTCCTTGAATTGTAAAATATTCTTAAAAGACATAAATATCCTGTAGAAATATTAATTTTCACTTTTCAGCCAAATGGGTGATGTAATTGTTACGCATAGTCGAAATTGTTTTGTGCCCTCGTAAGTGTATTATATTGTGTATAATTGTCAGTGTTTGTTCTGCTGTGCATTAGTCGTATACAAACTATTAGAAGCATATATACACACGCATGCACCTACTTTTTTCTACATTGCCGTGACGCAGGGTTGCGTGGAACCCAGACCTCGCTTCGCAACGTGGCAGGGTTTACGGGTTGAGATACACAGAAGGCCAGAGTTGGGAAAACCATAACAACGAACGTTTAATGACACTAGGAGGTTTTTTTTACACGTTATATAACTGGACGGACACCATACCCATGGTCTAGGGCAAGCTTTTCTCGGTATGCGTCGTCCTTAAAACCCATGAAGTCCCGCTCTCCTTCTCAGCGAGGTCCAATGACGCACAGGCCGCATCCCACCACCAGCCACAGGCTGTATTCCTGAGATCTGCAGGAAAGGCACTTTCCCACGGGTCCGGGGGACCTCGCTTCTCTTTACACTGCAACAATGCAGCGGGCAGCTCGCCTGGGACGTCATGCTGTTAGTCTCCGCGGAAACCCTTTTTGCGAGCGTAAGGGAGAGCCGTGGTCAATTTTCTCAGCGGGACGTGTCCCGTTCTTCTGTTGGGCCGTCTGGTTGTCGCCGCCACAACGTGTACTCTCGCACCGATCTTTGTCACTCGTGCACTGCCGGACCTCATAGTGTTGACTCGATCGTTTAGAAACTGTGACTGCGCAAGGCTGGTCACAGCGGAGATGGTGACAAGCTGCCCACAACTCTGTGCGTGCGTGCGCGCGCGTGTGCGTGTGTGTGTGTGTGTGTGTGTGTGTGTGTGTGTGTGTGTGTGTGTGTGTGTGTGTGTGTGTGTGTGTGTGTGTGTGTGTGTGTGTGTGTCTCAGAGAGAGAGAGAATTATCCTTTTTTCTTTACTTTTGTTGCGATTACTACATGAGATAAAATAACCTCTCCTATACAATTTCAGTAAAGGAGGAACAGATCGGGAAGGACGTATTGTGTTTTATATAGGCCTCCGGGTGCGAGCATACCTAGCTTTCTATCTTTTATGGACGATTACTTAAGCTGGATTAATGATAACCGCTTCAAATTCATTATGGGAGGTGATATAAACATTGACTTCCTGAAGGCCTCGAAAACACGAGAAGAATTATGTAGGACTCTTGAATCCAATGGTTTTGCAAATGTAATAAATTATCCTACTCGTATTTCACTTGACTCAACTACACTGATGGACGTCTCCATAACTAATATTGAAAATACACATTTATCATCGGGTGTTGTAGGCATTCACATCAGCGACCATCTCCCAATCTTTCTATTCCTTAAGCAAGCCATGTCTCTTGAAACCACGAATCGTTTACCTTTGACTGTACGGGACATAAATGCACACAGCTTAGACAAGTTTCGTAATGAAATATTGCTCATTGATTGGACACCTTTACTGCTTACCCCGAAACCGCTTACGAATATTTTAATGAAAAATTTAAAGCTGCGTATGAGAAATGTTTTAGGTACAAGGTTCTTAAACCTGCGCGCAATAGTAGAAAGCCTTGGGTGACAAATCAATGTTTACAGGAAATACGCATTAAAAATCGCTTATTTCATAACTTTATTTCAGCGCGATCTGGAGAAACCTTGCGTTAATTTAAGGTTCAACAGAACAAAGTTAACAATCTCTTACGTCGTGAGAAAAGAACATACTTACAAAATTTATTTAACGTTGACGTCACGAAAAAATCTGATATTCTTTGGAAGCGTATTAACTCTGTTCTTGGCCGAGATGACTGTAAGGAGACTATTAGGGAGATAACGATTGATGGAAATGTAATATCAGAAAAAGAAGTTAGCCGGAGCTTTCAATGAGTATTTTACCAGTTTGGTAAAGAGTTCTCACGATCCCAGTTGTTTGAATTTTTTAAGTTCACGAACCAGTGATTCTGCATTTTTGGCTCCTACGACACCTAAAGAAATAATTCATACATTTCTATCAATTAGAAATAGTAAATGTTGTGATATTGACGGCTTTGAAATCGGACCTGCAAAGTACGTATTAGATGCCATTACTCCAGCCCTGACACACATCTACAATCTTGTTTTATCTTGCGGTACTTTTCCAAAAAGCCACCAGGTTGCTAAAGTTATAGTGTTGCATAAGGGCGGGGATAAAAACGCTTTAACTATAGACCAATATCAGTCTTACCAATTTTTTTCAAAATCACTGGAAAAATTAATTCACAACCGTATTACATCCTTTATAAGCAAGCATAAATTAATGACAAATATGCAATTTGGTTTTACGAAAGGTCAGTCTACAGAAACTGCCCTTCTAACACAAAAAGAAATAATATTAGAATCCTTCGAACGTCAATTATGTACCCTAGGAATTTTTGTGGACTACTCAAAGGCGTTCGACTGCATAAATCATACCACACTTATAGAAAAATTGAACTATTATGGCTTTCGGGGTGTTTTTCTGAAATTAATAAAATCGTACCTACAGCATCGCATGCAGAAAGTGGTTATCAATAGACACGCGTCCGATTTGAAACCACTTATTGCAGGAGTGCCACAGGGAAGCATTTTGGGGCCCTTGCTTTTTTGTATATATATTAATGATTTAGTGAGTATTGATCATGATGCAAAGTTTGTTATATATGCGGACGACACCACAATTCTTGTAACCGCGAAGGATGCTGAGGATGTCATAATTAAAGCCAACAAAGTGTTATCAAAATTATCATCTTGGAGCACAGCAAACTCGTTAAAAATCAATGTCAATAAAACAAAGGCCGTACTTTTTAGGCCAAGAAATCGAAACATTGATATTCGAACGAGTTTACATCTGAATAACTCCATTCTGCCAATTGTACCCTCCTTTAAATGTCTTGGCGTTGTTATTTGAGCAACATTTATCATGGAATACTCACGTGGAAATGGTGGTGGGTAAACTCTCTCAGGTGACTGGTGTACTATGCAAGTTGCGTTTTTTTTTCTTCCAGAAAGTATTAAGCTTCTTTTGTGTAAATCCCTGTTTCTATCATACATAAATTACTGTCATCTCGTCTGGGGCACTACAACACTTACCAACACCAATACCCTCTATAGAATGCAGAAAAAAGCTGTGCGTTGTATTTTAAATGTCCCTTACTTAACGCCAACCAGTCCTCTATTCGAAAAACTGAATCTGGTACCAATGCCCAACGTTTATGAGAATATAATAATAAGAAGTTACAAGAACAGTATTAAAAAAAACAGCGACACCCTAAAACGTATTTCCAATTTAATGCCAAAACATAAAACAACCAATACAAGGAGCACCGAAATATGGCAGTTACCGATGTCTAGAACAAATTATACCTATCAGATGCTACGTTACAGACTACCATATCACCAAGGAAAACATAATATAAGATTTCATATTGTATGATAGAATGAACATGTCTGTCAGTGCAAACACCTATGTGGTAGTGCTCATAATGCTGTGTATTTTCTTCCATAAAAATTCGGTTTCCTCTTTGTACTATGCTTATAAATAAGTTTTGTATAAGCACTCGAATCAAATATCTTGTATCCCCCAAAACTTGTGTATGTTGTATAAGATTCTCTATGTTTCTGTTCATCTTCTGTTTTTCTTTTTTCTGTTTTTCTTCAGAGTTATGTATTTTTAGAGTTATGCGTTTTGGCCATTCTATTATTTCTATATTTTTGTGTTAAACTGCTTTTTCCATTTCTTGTTTTGTCTCTGCCTCGAAAAATTGGGGCCATGGACCACGTCAAGCCTTGCTGGCTTTTTGTTCATGGTCCTCAACATTGTATGAATGTTGAAATAAAATTGATTGATTGATTGATTGATTGATTGATTGATTGATTGATTGATTGATTGATTGATTGATTGATTGATTGATTGATTGATTGATTGATTGATTGATTGAAATTGTTTAAGGTAACAGGTCGGCAAAATTTATGACTCACACGGATTCACTCAAAAATTATATTTCCTACTTTGGATTCACCCGGGCTCGGACTCACCAAACTTTTACTTGATTAAGCTCACTCATACTCGGACTTCAGACTTACAAGATTTTCCTCAGCCGAACTCACCCGAACACAGACTCATTAGAGCTTAACTCAGTCGCTATCACTCGTCGCGCTCAACATACCTTTTCCTTAGCGGACTCGCTCGTGCTTGCTATAGATTTTCCCTAAGCCAGGCTCATTCTGACTCAAGCTCACAAATACCCCAGCTTACTAGGACTCAGCTTACTAGGACGGGCGCACTCAGACTCACCATAATAACACAGATACAACAATTCAGCCATGGGATTCTGGTGGCATACCGTAATGGGAGTCTGCTTATTATTTTTTCCGCCACCTGGCATTCTTCGTCGTGCACCTTGAACTAAGTATATACCGGTAGTCCTCGCACTTGGTTCTATCGAAATGCGGCCACGCATGCGCCGGATGCAACAACACTAGTAAGCAGAAGCAGCCGATAGCCCGCGCGCGATTCCCTTCGCAATGTGCGAAGTCTAGAAAGTACGAGTGTATGGCATTTTTGGCACAGGTAAATATAGCACGGCACTGCAGCACAAACGTGATACATAAAAATTATCTCTGGGATTACAGAGAGAACCGACGTTCGACACATCGTGCAGTATGTTGTTCATGTGTCAGCAAGACAAAAGTCGGGTTTATTGCAATTCGTGTAATACGTTTGTCTGATTTCGTGAAGCCTAGGCTATATGGCTATAGCTATAGGCTATTATATAGGGTCTATAGCTATATGAAAGCGTATGTGTGATTCGGAATGAATCTAGCTATATCGTTGAGTCACTTGCTTAAGATCTATAATTCAAACTGAGTGCTGTTGCACCTAAGTCGTACGATAATTCAAAGGAACTTAGAATCACTCTTTTCTTGCGTTGAGCTCTCCCGCACTCAGATTCGCCGATATGCACCTCGGTAGGGCTCATTCGGACCCAGGCTCACGAATATCAAATATGCTGCTCCACCGAGCTCACTCGGACTCAACGCTCACAAAAGTTTTACTCAGCTGAAATCACTCGGACTCAAAATCGCCATTATTCATCTCGACCGGGCTCACCGGGACTCGGACTCACATGACTCGCCAAACAAAGGCTCACTCAGACTCAAACTCATTAAATTTCTGCAGCCAAACTCACTCGAGCTCAAACTCACGTGATTTTTCCTTTCTTTGCTGGGCTGCGCTCACTCAAACTCACACTCACAGGTCGATCTGGGTGAGCACACTCATTAGTGAGTTTGCCGACCTATATGAAAGTACTCATTTTAAAGAGGTCCCTAAGACGGCCCGATAGCTAAGTTCACAGATGTCTTGCATTTCACCTCCATCTAAATGCGGCTGTCATGATCGGGAACGTGGGCGAACGTGTGTTTTCCGAGAACTCTTTTCGGTGAGGAAATCAAACCGAAGCTCGCCATTTACCGACGGTGGCCAAGTGTAACGTCGGGACGTCATAATGTCAATCGGAGCATCAACGAAGACTGACTGCTGTAGCCCTGAATGTCCACAATGGGTTGACAGCGCGTGGCAGCTCGTTCCGCGACTGACAGCACTGTCATGACGGAGCTGTCAAAGGCGAGTTCCTCTCGCTCGCCTCTCAAGGATTCCGGCCGCCGATTATGCAGATCACTCGGGCGGCACTTGGCAGGGACCTTGAAAGTATAGCAGGCTCGCCCCTTTCAGTGCTCAGAGTTGGTACACGGTTTCTTGATTATGTTGGCCGGGTTCGCGCCTTCGTGGCCGGCACAGTGTTCACTTTATGCGTGCCAATTTGAGTGCAGTGATCAATGTATGGAAATATTTGAGACGACTTATTTTTGCTTTTCTCTAAATGAAGGCCCTACCATTACTGATTGGCATTGTGGAAATTCATCAGGGCAAGTAATCTTCTCTTTCAGCAACGCAGTGATTCCCCTTTGCTTCCCTCGTGTTTGTCTTGTGCTTATATCGTCGGCGTCTTTTTCGATTATCTTCCCCTAATCTGACCTCAATATGCAATTAATTACCCTTAACGTGTATCTTATATGACTGCACTAATGAGGTTTGTTTTAGCCATTCTTAATCTGGATCCGATCTAACCGGTTTTGGTAAGTTATTAGCATGTTATGGCCCTGTTTGCTTCTGCTGTTTTCTGGTTGTTAGCACGATATGAGTAGACGCCAGAAACCTGGGTTTCTGCCCTTGACGCGTGTTCAGGAGACCTACATCTCTCCGACCATCGTCTCCACTCGGAACAGACCTCTGCATGCACGTCCTTCAGTTTCCCGAGCCAACGTTGCGAGCAATGCGCTAATCCCTTTAAAAAAGAAACTCTCCCTCGCTCGAATTCCTTTGTTTCTCGTGCGAGTACACGAGTACACGCTTGCCCCTCTCCGCTTCGAGCCGAAAACAAAGCACCGCCATCGCGCGCAGGGGAAGCCTAACGCTAATGGATTTCTGAATACTCGTACAGCGCTGCGCCTCAGCGGCACCGCGGCTAAGCATGCGTGTGCGACCATCCAGCTCGGCGTCGACGCTATCATTGCGAACGTTGCGTCGGCCCAATGCCACAACTTGAGGAGCGCGCGGCGTATGCCGCACGCGCCGTCCGCAGCTGCAGCGTCGTGCCGATGAGAGAAAGGACCGCGGCGAAAGTGATGTGGCGACGAATCGGCAAATAAAGAAGCAAAAGGGCCAGAAACTTCGATGATGACGGCACCCCGCGAGAAAGAAAATGGCCGCGGGGTGCGCCCCGGCGAAGACGACGACGTCGTCGGAGTGACTGCCAGCAGCGGGGGCCGTTAACCCTAATCATTCTTGGTCAGAAAACGATGCCGGCGTCGTTGCCTGGATAGTCCGTCCCTCTTCCACACCTCTCTCTCTCTCTCTCTCCTCTCTCTCTCTGTTTCAAGTTTGAGACGACGGCTGTAAGCGTGCTGCAAGTGGAGCCTGAGCGTGTCCAGCCCAAGCGCCACGGTGCTGTTGGTCGGGGTATGCGCCGTGGGTCGACGGTACCAGGGCGCGCTGTGGTGACTGTGCGGCAACGACAAATACGAGCGTCGTGCTCGAAGGAAGAGGGGTCGGCGGTTGATCGTCGTGAAGTACGATCGAGGAAATTAGCGCGCCTTGCGCCCGGATGTCGACACCGAGCGTGATGCTGCGGCCTAAGCGCGCGAGACCATCAGTGGTACACGCACGAGACTCGGCTGTCGATTGATGGAAGGAAAGCGAGCCCGATTTCCGGTTACGCAACGGTACTTCAGGACTTACGTTCCCCCGTTAATCCGACCGCATACGCTGCAATAGACCTGTTGCAGCGTCCGCATTGTTGCACAGCGGCAATAACACTTCCTGGATGATCGAATTCCCCGGACCCCCCGCACTGTGCTGATCCATGACGTCAGGTGGCAAGGCTGACGTCATGGTGCTTTTCATCAGTTCGTCCTGTTCAGTAAGCAGTTGCGTCGTACACGTTATCGATGATAGGTCATCAAATCGCGCAACTATCGCTTTTGATGATTAAGTACACTGGAGAAGGGTGTCTTGTTATTTTGCGTGTAAGTTTAGCGTTGCTCCATCACTCCTAGTTGTTTTCTTCATTAAATACTATACTTATATAGTTTACGATGATATAATTATTTTCCTGCGAATGATACAAGCGTTCATTGCTTATTTCGACTGATATCTGCTTATTGCTTCTACCCGCACTTAATCACTCGGGAGCCTGTGAGAGGAGAGAGAGGGTAAGTGCTGCGCCTGTGCTTGCAAACTTATGATACATATATTTATATCCATACAGCCTCCTGTGTGCAGCTTTCCACACGTAACAGTATTCAGTTATTACGGACGCTCTCACAAGGCACCGGCGTGTGAGAGCGTGTGACGCCGCCAAGCCAACTTCGAAGAAATGTGCAGTAGACCCACGGAATTGTCGACAGAATGAAAAACAACAAAAAGGAAGGTGGTTGGTTTTATTCTCGGTTCTGTTTACACCTGTTTGAGGTATAAACAGAACCGCGCCTTCTTGTTCTTCCGCACTCTGCGAACATGTAAACACACTACCGAACCTTCCACTCCCAAAACACATTAGATCGGCAGGTCACAGTTCTGGCTCGATTAAAACAACATTGCTACATTTCACGCTTGTAACTTGCGCTCTAAAAGAGAACGCGAATCGTACAAATTTAATACCGTTGAAATCGGAATAAATGGATGTCTTGGCACCTTTCCAGTAATGCACATCTTAAAACACGAGTAACACTGAAAGCGAATATTCTTCTCTGAAACTGCCACATTTTTACTCGATGTCAAAGCCATGGCTTTCGAGGATCATATTACTAATCATTTTCAATGTCAATATTTGTGTACACTCCGTGTCCTGCCTCTACGACCGTCAATAAAGTTTCTTATTTCCGATGCCTCTACTGATTCCATACATACATTTACCTGTTACCCACACAGATTCCTTAATTTATAATATAGCACCGCGGTACTCAATCTCCTCTCTCTCTCTCTCTTTTTAGCGCGTCCAGGACCCGTCCACAGATTTCCTTTCCTTTTTAGGAAGAGGCAGACACCATGTGCGCGGTCGCACTTGCAGAGTAGCTCCCAACAGTCATAATGGTATTCGACAAGGAACGGGGGCTGTCGCGACGCACCCGCCGGGGCGCCTTCCGCTCTTTTCCTTCCCCTCCCCCACCACCCCCCTTGCTATTTCTGAGAATGTCTTTTCGGCGCCGCTCCACACAGGCTGTATCCGCTAACCACCGCACGAACTAAGTTGAACCAGCCTGCCCAAGAGAAAGCTTGACAGCACCCCTTTGCCCTAACAATAGTACCCGTACGTCAGCACCCGTGTCGTCACACGAACGATTGCCGACCGCTCACGTGCTGACGCCAGGCGCCGGCATCCATTCCCTCCCCTTTTCTTTATTTTTTTTTCGTCCCTCGCAAATACGACCTTACCGGCTTTCGGTAGTTCCCTACCCACACAGTAGTCGACTGTGCGTATTCGACCGCCCATGCATGCTACCATCTCTCCTCCTCCTTCCTGAGAAGTGTACGATGTCCCGTTCAGACGCGGTTCTTTTCTTTTTTTCGTACGTGCGTGGGCGTCTCAGCTGGTGTACAGGCCAGCGAAGGGTATTATGCGAGCGAACGCATGCGCGCTACGCACTGCAACAGTGACGAGGCCGCTCGCGTAAAAGGTGATCAGGAAATGTAGTTAGATGGCTACCACTGGAGGTATACTTACAAACCCGGCGTACACTTATGTTTTCTTGTTCAAGCGCGAATGTGCCTCCTTATCTCGCGCATTTGCGCGGACGGTGCACAAACGATAGGTAACATTTCTATTCGCGTTGACAGCGCGCTGCGTATCCTTTCGCCCCAGTTTCGGGCGAGTAATTAAACGGACGATATACATGATGTTTTGCTATTGCTAATTAAATCTTCATGACCATTCATAAAGGTATCTGTGTGGCACGTACAGCTGTAGCAGTACTGTTCTGTCCTTAACAGGGCCCCGCCACGGTAGTTTAGTGGTTTAGTGGCTATGGTACTCGGCTGCTGATCCGAGGGTTGCGGGATCGAATCCCGGCCGCGGCGGCTGCACTTCGATGGAGGCAAAATGTTGAAGCCCGTGTGCTGTGCGATGCCAGTGCACGTTAAAGAACCCCAGGTGGTCGAAATTTCCGGAGCCCCCCTCTACGGCGTCTTATAACGCAAGCACTGAGTGAAAACATTCGGTAGCATCCAAGACGTAAATTGTTGCAAAATACGCAACAAATTTCTCCTGTGTTCTTTATTTTATTTTGCAATTTCGTGTTATTTACTTACATCGGCTTAATATAAAAAATTATGAAGATCGGAAACATCAGATATTTAGCTCGTTTTGGTCTTTCGTGGAATCGAGATGCATTCATAGCGGCGCACGGTTTGGTACTATTGCCTGTGTTATCACGGGGCGGTGATTTATAACTATCATAGGCGCCCCGCCACGGTGGTCTAGTGGCTAAGGTACTCGGCTGCTGATCCGAGGGTCGCGGGATCGAATCCCGGCCGCGGCGGCTGCATTTCGATGGAGGCGAAATGTTGAGGCCCGTGTGCTGTGCGATGTCAGTGCACGTTAAAGAACCCCAGGTGGTCAAAATTTCCGGAGACCTCCACTACGGCGTCTCTCATAATCAGAACTGGTTTTGGGACGTAAAACCCCACAAAAATCAAATCAAAACTATCATAGGCATAGGGAGGAAACGAGGGGTGGGGGGTACCTCTTTTAATCGCTTGAGTGGAGCGGCAATTCTGTCCCATACCATTACCGTGCACCGCGTTTTGACCAAAATGTCCTCGGTGGGAGTGGGAGGAAGGCTTGTGCGGGAATGTATCGCTGCGCGCGCTGTATCTGGACTGATGTCAAAATCAAAACATCCTTTTATGTCTTCCGAAGGCACTGCTCAGTGAACAAGGCGCAGTTCCTCCACAGGTGTAAATACGCGTTGTAAGTTCGGGTGCCTACAGTCCGAGAAAGTTCATGCCGTACTCGCTGAATCATTCTAGCTTCAACGCCAAACCTACTTCGCGAGAACGCTTCCTACACGCCCGAAGATGAGCGCTTGGCTGTTTTCGCCTTCTCAGCTTTTACAACCAAGACGTTTCGTTTTGGGTACACCCCAAAACGAAGCCTTTCAAACAAGCCCGGCCGACCGACTTGGTGAAGAAAGCCAGCGCGCTGTGCTGGCGGCGGCTAAGGCGATGATGTCGTTTTCTACGTCGCAACGACAGCGGCCCCTCGTTGTGAACTACTGTTTTCGTGCTTTTACTACTGAAGCCCCCCTCCCCCACCATTCCTGTACTTGTCACACGTGTTACGAACCGACACGTTTTCTCGTTCCCCCCTCCTTCCGCCTTCCAACTTGGAGAGCCACGCATTTTTCGTTGTCCCGTTGTTTGCCTGTTCACTTGTTCAAACTTCCTTTTTTCTCTTTCTTTTTTTTGTAACGCGTTTGGTGTTCACTCATTCGACGTGCATTCCCCGAAGAAGGCAGGAGCCGACATGGCAGAATGCACAAGTTACTCCGTTTACATTATATACATATTGGCGCGGAAGAGCTGAGGCCAGCACACAGAAGTTCCAGATGCATTTTCCTAATCAGGTTTGCTTGGCCGCGGTAACTCCGAGTCACACTTTTAGATGCATTTTACACAACTGCAACAACGAGCAGCATTTGCTGCGGCTTGCTCGCTTGCTGTCTCCGCACCGACTCTCGGCGGACTCTCTCGAACACTCCCACAGAAAAAAAAAAAAAAAAGAAAAGGAAAACGAGAGAGAGAAAAAAGACCAAAAAAAGACAAATCGACCCCCCCCCCCCCCATGTCAGTCACGGCCAATCCCTCGTGCAGTCGCCTTACAGTGGCCGCGTTAACTGACCTGCAGCACATGACCAATGCCTGCAGGTGAGCGGCCGCCGCGCAGGCGCCAGAGCGGGTCTCCCCCGTCCCCGTTCAAGAACGCGACTGACGCTAAAACAAGAAAAGCAGGGCTGTGCCCGCCGAGAAAGCGGCAACATGGCAGTCTGTTTGCTCATTAAGTTTCACTGTCTTTTTGCTTGTAGCGGCTATTACACGTGCGCGGCTTACACCTCTTCTAGCCCACTGTATGTAAACCTGCAAAGTAAAAGATTGATTAAATCGATGTAGCAAAGAAGCACCAGTGCCGCTATTTGAACAACCGCACAACGTATTTTCATCTTTCCATGCAAGGCATGAGGTAGCAGTGAGAAAAACAAAATTAAAAAAAATGTCAACCCCGCGAGGGGGACCTTACTGCATATATGCAAATATATGTCTTGTTCTCTCTCTCTCTCTCCACGTAGTTATCAGTATGAGCTGGAAAGCGGGAAGCATAAATGTCTTACAACCGCGTAGCACACCACATACGGTTACGGAGCGTGGAAAGCGGGTAAGTGGAGATCAGGAAAGAGTTCATCGTCCACGCTCCAGGACATGAAGGGTGGCGTCTGAAGGCGCCTGCCCATTCCAGCGTCTCCAATGCAGCGCAGCAAAGGTGATCCTTTAGATGAAGTCAGTCAGAGTCAGTGTGTCTACAGGAACACCGTAGTGTGTAGGGCTCCGGCAGTTTTGACCTCCTAGGGTTTGACCAACACGGGCCACCACCTTCTCCTTTGAAAACGCGACCGCACCGGCCGGGTTTGAACTCCTGTCTTGCGGTTCCGCAGTCAAGCATCATAATCACTACAAACCCACGAGACCGCCGCGGCGAAGCGGCCTTGTAGGGAGTGAGGAATAGCCAGACCCCCTGTGTGGACGGCGGAGGAACTTGATGGCGACGTACTGTCGCGACTGGCTCGGTGGAGTTGTGGTGCGAACAGGTGGTACCGCAGCGTTTCGCCTGAATGCGTGCAGTGAACCAGAGAGGGTGCACGAACGTCACAAAGGTTTCCGAAAAACTACGCTCAAGGGGAACAGGGAGAAACGATGGTTAGGAAAGGGCGGTTGTTGACCGAAAAGGATAGTTCTTTCAGTTAGCCAGTTGCCTGTTGGGTGGGAAATATGCTTGCTCGCGTACGCGTCCCGGCAGTTCACAAAAGTGACAGTCGAACAAGTTGCTCACCGTCGTCGAGGGAGCGCTGACGCATTGTGCCGTCTTTCCTGTGTACTGAGGGAAAACAATAGTGCCGGGGTAAGTATTCATTCTTATGTATTTTGTTTATTTATTAGTGAGTGCGCACGTCACGGTGAGACTTTTCAGTTCTCTTATGTCAATCCGCTATAATAATGGACGTTCACGCGAAATAAATCGCCGATGTCCAGATACGCTGCATGTCTTGTCGCGGATCAGCATTCGATCAGATGCTAGATCGGCGTAGCTTTCGTCCATGCAATGGATCCGAATTTTACCGAACGCCGAACAGAACGGTAGAAAAACTAAGTTTGGCACCATGTGGTGTGCTACGCGGTTTTAAGACGTTTATGCTTCTCGCTTTCCAGCTCAGACTGATAACTACATGGACATTTTTTTTTTTTTTTTTTTTTTAGAGTGCTCTTGCGCGCACAGTAATCTATCCGGGATTCTTGTTTCTGTGGGCGGCACTGAATTGGAAGACGGGAGTCAAGTCAGTGTACGAATGTATATGTTATATGCACTGTCACCTCCTGCGTTAGTTGTTCCACAACGGCGTGTTCTGGGCATGAAGCCAGATTTGCAGAAAGTTGTGCCATTATCTTCCTCACTCTCCTCAAGTGAAACCTCGCAGACTCATCCGTCGTCAGGAGAGATTTCATCAGACAACCCCTAGAAGGGATTTACACAACCCGTTAATTTGTAAAAGTTGTAACAAATTCGAAGGATCTACTGCTTCACGTCCCCCTTTTGACATTTAGACACACCCCTTAATTACAATTCCTGGGGGAACCCATGCTCCCCCAAGGCTTTTTCTCCTTTTCTTGTTTTTTTTTTAATGTCCACTGTAGGACGGCGCTTGCACCTCGGTTTCATTCCGATCGCTTCATGGTGTCATCGATCGAAGGGGCTCTACTATAAAACGCTAAGCTTTGAAGTCCAGATCGATCAGCTGGCGCGTACCTGAAGAGCAGTCTTAAGACATGCTTAAGATGAAAGGAACAAATACGACATGTCTGGAGCCGCGCTTCCGACTGGTACTCATTTCACACGAAATCGACGCAACGACAGCAGCCCCCCCCCCCCCCCCCCCCACATCTCCGCTGTCTTTTCACTGAGAGTTCAATGCATACCTTCAACCTGTTATTATTTGGCTTTTTATTTGCTGTAGAAATTCTCCAGCTGAAGCAGAGAAATTGCATAAGAGCCTGTTCGTGACTCCGACACCCCGCCCCTGCTCCTTTGCCTCCCCAATCTCGTTCAAATTTAAGTCCCTTGCTGGGTGCGCCACTGCGAAACGGCCGGCGAGGCACGCACTTCTTGAGGAAGTCGCATAAGAAACACCCCCCCCCCCTACCCCCCGCCCTTTCCTTTACGCCTTTACGGCGCTCGGGAGCGACCATGGGAAGAGAACCGGCGTATTCAGCATGGTATGGGCGATGTGAAGGACCGAGGGACGCGTGGCCACGGCACAGCAAGACCGCGTGCGCCTGCTGCGCGTCGTAGCAGTTGAATAGTTTCTCCCGCGGTGCTCCAAAACCACAGCACCGCAGGAGCAAGTGCGGGTTAGTTTGAAAAAGACGAAAATACTTTGGGTCATTCAGTTGCTCGTTTGTGCGCGTCTGGGTGCCTGGTACCTTCTCGGAAGGAAAAGGCGGAGCAACCGTCGGGACGCGCCAAACGAAGACGAGTCAAATAAAAAAAATAGAAAAAAAAAAACCCAGAGAAACCCGCCCTCGGTTGCGATTTGTATCCGTTAACAACAGCCGGTTTACTGATCCTCGGTGGCAGGGTGGAAGGTGATGTGAAACTCATTAACCCCCAGGGCTACGCCTAAAATATAAGGTGCTTCTTGCGATGGGGAGAACAATAATCACACCGTTTCTGCAAATATGACTCAGCGCCATGCTCACCTTGTCGAGAAGACCGAAACCAATATTTTGAAAAATGCGCGGGGACATGACACCAGAGCGGAAGATCGGGCCACGGCCGCTCGATGAGAAACTTATCAAGCGGCCGTCTCGTCTCTGGCGTCTCGTAGTCGCCGCAGTTGTAGTTCACTCGAAATCCCTGACCAACCAAAACCAGTTCTCTTCGCACCCCTCCCCACCTCCTTCTTTTCTGTTCCCCTTTCCCTCACTGCGAATGACTTGCGAGGACAGTTCGGCTTGCCCCGGAGCCATCTGCGGTTTCCTACTGTCGTTGCCTGCAACTCCGGCTGGTTCATTTAACTTCAAACGTTGCAAAGCTGTGCACGTGTCTATTTTCTTAAGGTTCCTTTTTTAACTTTTTCACCGCCGTTTTTCACACAACGCCTTACAGCCGTTGCAACGCTGAAACAAAAAAGAAAAAAGAAAGCCTTCGGAAACACGCTTGAACGTGCAAAGGCAAAAGTTCGTCGCAGGTGACATGCCCTCCCGGCACTCCCTCCCGTAACCACAGCGCAGGCAGCGCCACTGCCACCGGAGGCGCCAAATATTAGAAAACGAAACATGAAACCACGTGAGATTTCCGTTGTTTCTTCGAAACTGCTGGGTGCGCGCTTCAGATAGGTGTGCCTGATTGTGTCGTCAAGTGCGCATCGGGATTGGTCTACGACAAATGCCGCGATGTGCTGGTCCTTGTATCTCTCTTGTGAGTGCAAGGAGAGAATGAAGAAACCCGCGAACCCGTTCAAGTGATTCTATTTATGTTCAGGTAAGCGAGAACATTCGAGTAGCGACAGCGCCATGGCGAATATTTTCTAAGCGCGCGAAAGCGTTCTGGCGCTATTTGCTAGTCACACTGTCGTGAAGCCGCTTTTCTTAGGTGGCATCCCACGCCGTTTTATCTGCGTTCGTTAGCAGCTTTCGTGTTAGTCGTTACGAGATTTGAAGTGCATCCCTCGAGCATCTTCTTAGCAATCTGGCGTTCGACGCCCGCAGTAGTTTGGAGCTACTTACAAGAACGGCTTGCCTTGTAGTCACACGGTGTGTTGCCTGCATGTCCGCATGTGAAAGACATTTGTTTCCTTTCGTTCTGTTTTTAATTGAGATAAGCTTGTTTTGTTTGCTTCTCGTTCTTTCTGCCAGCACACAAGTTACACCCACGGAGTCGGAGCAGCAATTTTAGCCGCAGACGCAAAAGAAAAATGGACGGCGAACACTTACGAACTCCAAGCAGAACGACATTTGCTCGAAGATTGTGTAGCACGCCAATTAGGACAAGTGAGGCTGCGGATGATGAAGTTGCCGGCGGTGACGTTTCTTCATTTCTCTCCACCTTGGACGAGTTTGTGGAACAGTGCGATAGTTTCCTTCCTGCACATCCACAAGCCTCAATTGAACACGATGCAGCAGATATTTGTGCAGAGGGTTTGGAATTTGCTACTGGGAACGTAAGAAACTCTTCTGTTTGTTTTACCGGGTGTGACGAAGGACAAAGCTTGCCAAAGCACGAATGTACCACGCGGCGAAGTAGCTATGCACATGACGACAAAATAGGCCCTCAAGATGACGATGAAGTCATAGCTCTCAGTAGCGAAGATGAGTGCATAGAGTCAATCGAGTCAGATCAGTACACCCCAGTTTCTCAGCAATCGGGATCTTCCTCGGCTATGGCTTGTAAGGGTTCTGTTGAAGATGCCGATGAGACTCTAACCCTCAGCAGTGAAGATGAGTGCACAGAAGCAATCCAGTCGGGACAATATGCCTCAGATCCGCAGCATTCAGGGTGTTCCTCAGTGAAGGTTCAGTGCAGGAAACCAGACTTTGTTGACATTTTAGAAGACAGTCACCACTACCAGAATACAGAGCATGTTCAGGGCAGTGAGAGTAATAATGATTGTATGACTCCAGAGCATGACACTAACTATGTAATTCTTGAAGAGCTAAATTGCGAAAATTCCTTGTCACCATCAAGAAATGACAGTTTTCACCCAAACTCACGGGAACAGGAACACATGCTTGTCTCCAAAGGTAGCACAGCAAGAACAAAGGAAAACCAGTGCAAACACCAAGAGCAAAACTTTCACGGCAACTATAAAAATGTTATGCTTTATTCATATGGAGTGCACAGACAGGAACTTGAACCCGGGGAACTGAGCCATCGCAATGTCACTCATACAGAGGGTGCCAGTGAAACCAGACTGTGTTCTGAGGCCTCTTGTAGGAATGAGGGGAACCATCATTACAAATTCAATAGCAGCTGTCAAATGAAGAATGCTTGCACTTCCCGCTGCGCTTACTTCTCAGAAAAGCCAGAAGAGCAGCAATGTGAGCAATACACGCAGGGTTTTAATAAAAGTTGTGCCATGGAAGATGCCTCTACATTTAAGGATTATAAAGATGAACCATTGGAGCCAGAAAGCTTGGATGACTTTGATAAAAGTTGTGTCATGGAAGATGCCTCTACATTTAAGGATTATAAAGATGAACCATTGGAGCCAGAAAGCTTCGATGACAGTTGCATTATGGAAGATGCCTCTGCACTTAAAGAGTATGGTGAAGCAGAAAGGGTAGACGCCAAGCATGGTAATGAAAGGTACAGTGAAAGTTGTGTCATGCAAGATGCTTCTGCATTTATAAGACATAGTAAGGCAACGGAGAAAGAATTAGCATGCCCAGATAGCCCATGTAGTACGCATGAAAGGAAGGAGAGCCGTCTACCTGCAGAACATTTGATGACAACGCATGACAGGGGATCAAACGAATATGTTGTACAGTGTAGCACAAATTGCGCCCCACAGAAAGTTTTTGCATCTGATCAGAAACAAGTGTGTGGCTTCAAGGCTGAGTGGAGCAATGTCTATGCTCAGAACTCCAGTCTGCAGTCAAGTGCTGTTGGCGTCTGTAACAAGTCTTACACAGGTAAAGAACGTACGTCATGTATCATGCCTTACCAGCAGCAGGTCAACCAGGTGTCTAAAGCGTTAGAGGACACTACTTCAGAGAGCTCTAGGATAGTGTCGCCTTCAGAAGCAGCAACAAGGGAAAGTGATATCACTGCAGCAAAGCCTAGTGCTGATCAAAAAAATGAGCATCACAGCTCAGGTCAGGAACCTGCAGCTTCATGTGAGAGTGCGTCTAGCAGTCTGATTTTAAAACATCTGGAAGTAAATGCCAGTGCTAACAGTCCAGCTTACTTCACAGACGTTGTGCAGTCGGTCCCAGATATATGTGCCAGAAGTTTAGTTTGTCATGAGGACACTGTAGAGAGAATACCAGGACTTGAGGAACCAAATAGACCTATTGGCTTGTCAGCTCGTGGTGACGATCATGCATATTCTTCCAGTTCTCAAGAGCAAGAACTTAAGGACAACAGCATTATGAGTGGTGCTGAAACCGGTGGAAAAATTGAAGTATCTGCTCCTGTGAGACTTAAAGACAACCATAATGAAGTTGATATTGTCCCTGCTGTAGACAAGGAATGTAAGGGAACTTCACAGGAAGTTTGCTCCAGCTCCAAGGCTGCGTTTCGTTCAGATGAACATCTGGATCCAAATGATATCTGCGATACGGCTGACATTTTCGAAACCACGCTGGTAGCAGAAGCTGGCTTGAACATTGCATCAAGTGCGGATAGGTGCACCAGTACAGGTATCAGTCGTCCATCACTTTCCTCCACTGTCGCATCTGGAGATACTCTTGACCTTGGAGTTGAAACAGACGACACCCTTACTGCTGAAGCACAGTCACCTTTGGCTTCAGCAAAATCAACAGAACATTGCCTGCCCATGCAACTACCTACTGATGTGCCCAAGTCCGGCTCTGTCACATCTGGCGATACCCTAGACCTTGGTGTTGAAAGTGATGACATGTTTGTTGCAGAAGTGCACTCACCTGTGGCATCAGAAAAATCTGCAAACTGTTGCCAGCCAACTTCGCAGACTGCAAATGCCTCAACACATGATGTGCTGGGACAACAATGTGCAGATATGCTGGGGTGCGTGCTTCCTCAAAACTTTTCAGTTCCCTCAGCTGACACTAAAAGCCTTGCTGTAGATTCACCTGCACATCCACTGTTGGCATCTACATCGAGTGAGGACGAGTTACACATCCCTGAAGACTTGGACATGCGTGAGAAACTAAAGCTTATTAGGGCCCAGCAAGAACGGCATTTCAGGTCACTTCATGAGCCTGAAGACCAACATGCTCATGTAAACAACACTGTGCCCAGTGATATTAAAGGCTTGGAACCACAGTTGCCTATTGCCAAGGCCCCAGAAGTGAAAAATAAGGCCCCATTCATGAGTGAAGATCCTGATGAAAACATGGACAATGAAAATCCTGAATGGGAAGCTGTTCGCTCCCTTACCACAGATGAGGAACGATATAGGGCAGTCCAAGTGGTTTGGCATAACATCAGGATACCAGACCCCCACAAAGAACTGTCGACTTTCAACTACCGACGACATACGTTAAGCATGAAGCATGCAAAGAACCCGCCTTCCTCTAAACCTAAACGCCGCAAGCGCAAGGCATCCCACAACTCCCAGCATGAACACACCAAACCGGTCAAGCGCCAGCGTTTTGACACTGACATTATTGACCTGAAGCTGAAGGAACTCAAACGAAAAAGGGAGAAAGACGTCACGAAAGCGCAAAAAACG
This sequence comes from Hyalomma asiaticum, assembly GCA_013339685.2. Taxonomy (NCBI): domain Eukaryota; kingdom Metazoa; phylum Arthropoda; class Arachnida; order Ixodida; family Ixodidae; genus Hyalomma; species Hyalomma asiaticum. The sequence continues at coordinate 102,629,706 of CM023486.1, forward strand.
TTCAGGGACGATATCAGAGAGCTTCATATGACTTTGATGAGTACCAGCCAGGAGATGCACGCTTCACACGACCACGGGCATTCTAGCAAGCACCACAGGAGGGCACATACGACGCCTTGGGACTTCCGCTACTACCTTTCGCAAGAGCAGAGGATCTGTGAAGAGTTCAAGGCCAACGAAAAGAGCATACAAAGCAATTACATGGCCAAGGAGCACAAACTGCTCAGCGCTAGAAACGAAGTTCGGTGCGTCGACGATTTCTACGCTGGCCTGAGAGACAAGGACCCGCGGCTGCTGTCCGACAAACAAGTTAGGGAACACTTGAAGCGGGAAGAGATGCTGGGGTATTTCAAAGTGGTTTACAAGACACCGAAGGAATAACTGTTGATGCCGACGCGCGCAAGTGCTCTTGGAACGTTTATTGAGTTGCGCGGTGTAACGCGGTGCATTGTGCCGTTGTCGGTTGCTGACTGTGCAAGGACATGTGCGATACAGTGCTGAAGCCAGAGGCCTAGCATATTTTATGTTTCTTACCGAGTCCATTTCTTTTGCGTTCTCTTTGTGTAAAATAAAGCATCAAATCATCATTGCGTTGCTCTCTCTGTGGCCTGGTTGCTGCTGCTCGTGCTAAACATTTTGGCGCTGAGCTCTATGTGCAGCCATACTTCTAGTGAAGTTACCGAGCCCTAAGGAATAGTTAGATATTTCCGTGGGATTTTTGCGAGAATCGGTATTCGTTTTCGTGAAGCGTTCTGCTCTCGCGCAGTTGAGTTGCGCGCGTGAAACGGTGGGAGGCAGGAGTTTCGATTTCAGAGCAATCGCGTGCGTTTAAAGAAAAACAATCTGGCTGCAACTTCCAATCCTTGTTATATTCGTTTGCACTTTGCTCTCTCTGTTTTGTGTTCAGCACGCACTTGTTCGCCGTTCGTGCTTGTTTAATTTAACACGAAATATATTTACATTTGCGAGCTTCGAACGAACAGTCAGGGTGATGAGAGGGCGCCTGTGTCGCTTGTTTCGAGCGGTTGCCTTTTTTTACTCGCGCCGTCAACCACGCCTTACGTCAAGCTGTGTTTAATCGCACCTGTTATTGCTTGACCAGCCATAAAGGCACGGCTTTTATGATGGCAGACACGACAGACGCTGACAAGGCGACGAAAAAGTTGATCCACGCTGGGATCCCCAAGGCAGAATGTCTGGTAAGTGGAGTCGCACGCGTGTTCGGCCGGCTAGCTCTCCCACGTCGGTGTAGAATGACGAGCAGACCCTGCATGCTGAGAGTAATGCTTGCATTTAATGCGTTTCAGGACGATATGGACGAATTTATGGCGAGAGAAGAGAACCAAACCATAGACGCGGCTCTCAAAAATCTCGACGAGCAGCACAGTAAATATAAGTTCATGGAGTTAAATCTGCTCCAAAAGAAACAAAGGTGCGAGCTACATGTTCTTGTTTCTTTCTCACTGCTACTCCATGAGGTCAATGCCTGCTTTCTGACGTTTTGTTTTCATAGAAATTTGAATGAAACAGCGCCTGTGCTTACGGTATGTTTCAGGTTAAAGAGCCAGATCCCCGAAATCAAAACGTCGCTGGAGATCATCAAACTGCTTAAACTGAAAAGGGTATGGTGCCGGACCTTTTGCACATGTCTATTTTTGAATGCACGTTTTTGCTGAAGCTACGACATACTGCTTAAACCGAAAGGAAGCGCAAATTCAACCGCAATAAAGTCTGTGTAGGACAAGCGCAAACTCGCACTGCTTATTCATCAGCAAAAGCCACTGACTATATAGGAAAACAAGCCATACAGAGCGCATGCGTAAAATTAATACTGGATACTTTTGAGATACCACAGAAGGCAAGTTTCCATTGGTGACGCATGTATCATTTTTTATTCATTATCTTTACGCATGTGCTTTGAGTGCCTTGTTTTCCTGTGTATTCACTGGCTTTTGCTGATTAATAAGCAGTGTTAGCTTGCACTGAGCTTGAAGCTTGAGCTTGAAGTGTAGACATAGCAAGCAGATATACACAGACAAGCATCAACCTTCCACATGTTAGCGTGGCAGGAATTGAACCTAGGACGTTGAGGTGCCCAGCAAGTGCGCTATCACTAGCTGACGATGTGCACATACTCCACAGTGCACCACAGTGCTGTCAACTTGCCTGGTAAGCTAGCATTATGCACGAAACCAATCAATTTACACAAACATGCTGTCCTTCTAACACTTGGCTGAATGACAAACAATTCGCATTCAGTTCCCACAATGCATGAGATATGTCAAATTTTTATCACTCTAAATCAACCCAGACACCGCAGTGGAACAATGTACTATCAGTGTCAAATGAAAGCCGAACAGCAGAGCGTGTGCCACCAGCACTGTTAACATTATAGTGCGCGCCGTCCTGTCATCACCACTGACAGGTGAGCACATCCAGCGTGGCAGCACTGCACGATCCCCCTGTAGTGCGTTATCCTCACTTCTGTTCCAGTTTTCATATGGTGATAGCGGTGGCAGGCGTGAGCGTGCCAAGCGCTTTTCGTCATATCGCTCACAGCTCTTCGCTTTTACTCCAGCGCTGCATTGCATTCAGCATCGGGGCACGATAAAAAGAAAAGATAAATCTAATCGCTTTGTGGTTGATTTCAAGCTATCGTCTTTTCTTGTTCAGCAGCACTGCTTTTGCTTTACCTGCACTGTTTCTTTTGTTCTTGGAGATCCAGCCGGAAACGATTAATTTAACCTTAAAATGCCAAGCTGCAGAATTATCGCTTGTTTTCCTTTTCTTTTTTCTTTTTTTTTGTCCTTTCAAAAATCCGAGTGGGAGCACAGGCAAAAAGAAAATCGCACTTCAATGGTGTGGCACTGTGCTATCAAACCGGATGTGTGTGCCTGTCTGTGCTGATGACTGGATGGCGCGCACTATGCTGTTTCTAATGCCTGTGGCATGCGCTCTGCTGTTCGGCTTTCATTTGACGCTGATAGTACATTACATCGTATTGGGGGGTCAGGATTTTGAATACACACATTATACATACTTTTTAGAAAACGTTTTATGTCCCCTTTAATTAGAATTGGCTCCCAAGAAAATCTACAAATCCTGTTGCTGATTCTCCACAGGACTCCTCTGAAGACATGGAGACAAGGTTTGTGCTGTCTGATCAGGTCTACTCCAAGGCTGTCATACCTCCTACCGAACGAGTCTGCCTATGGCTCGGCGTAAGTGTTTAGTTTGGCTAATTAAAAATACCATACACTGACATTCCTTTGGTGAAAGCCCTATCATACAAACGAGACCGACACTTTCATGAACGCCAGCACAGCATTCTGCCGTAGTGGTCTATTTGTTATGGTGCTTGACTGCTGACTCAAAAGGCATGGGTTGAATCCCAGCCATGCTGGTCACGTTTTCAAGGGAGATGAAAATGGTAGAGGCCCATGTAGTATGTCATGTCAGTGCATGTTACAGGGATACTAAAATGAAACACTAATGGGGTTTAGAGTGATAGATTGCTGTTGGGGAACTCCACTGTCATTAATTTTACCAGTTAACATTCCATATTAGAAGGGAAAAACCAATACCAAAGTTTCATCTTAGCTTCACCCTTGAATCTCTTTCCAAAACTGAAGAGGTGACGTCGCAAACCCTATTCCTTTTTTGTGTTTTCTCGCCACTTGACTCAGTGGAACTGTCTGGAATATGCTGTGCTATTTCTCTGGCTTCCTTAGAACACAATGTATATCTCTTTTACCCATAAATAGTTATATAGGACTCAGTGGACACCGTCAGAATCTATGGCGTCATGCATATTAGTGTGGGAATTCCAAGCAGGCGTTGCTACTTGTATTTTCTTGTTACAAATTTTCTAGCTTACCAAGTGCCTTCTCCTCACGAGAGTGGTGCTTTTGCTAATTTGAGAAGGTAACTTGCACGAGAAAAATCGTAATTCACTGTAATGTCCCTTCAAAGAACCCCAGGTGATCAGAATTTCCAGAGCCCTCCATTACCATATGCTGCTTCATAATCATTTTTTGGTTTCGGCACGTGAAGCCTCGTCAGTCAGTTTAACACCATACAGCAACGCTGTTGCATTTGTGTAGCCTTGTTGGATACGTTGGGCTTGGCCTTTTTGTCTACTTTCTACCTCTGTTCTCTACTTTCTCCACACTCGCTCCTTGTTGAGATCCAGATGTGTTATAACTGCTCCTTGCCCTGTGAATCGAAATGTTATTGGTACGAATGCATAAGGAAGCCTGAATGTCGACGACTGTCGGGACCTCCTGTTAAAGATAATAATGATAGCCCTCAATGTTTAAAGCGACAGTAGCATACCTAACAAATGCGAATATTAACAATACATGGGCTGACTCTATGATGTAAATGATATGTTCTACAGTGTGTGCAGTAACGCAAATCAAATACACTAAAAAGCAGTGGCTCAACGTGAAAATATCTTACATTTTCACATTGGAAACGTTGCAGTGCACAGTGTAATTGGGGGGTTTGTGACGAGCTGTCCCTCTCACATTGAGCTGTTTGCAACCATTAGCAGTCGAAATGGGCAATTGCAGTCACTACTGCTCATTGTTACTGCAGCTGTCCATTGTGTACTGCGGTCATTTGACCTGTCTTCTGTATGGGCAAAGCAGGATCTGCTGTGTTGGCGTGATTGCCTCGGACAAGAAGCTTTGTTTTTCAGATGAAGAGCATTCTTGCACGCAAGTGCTGTCCATTGCTAGATCTTTTTTTTAAAACAGTTTAGTGTTTCTGCATCCCTTTGGAACAACATTGCACTGCCAATACAAGAGAAAGCAAACTGTTCATATTTTGTTCTTAGCTTCCATATCAGTGTAATGCAATGATCGCCTCTGCAAAGGAGCAAGGTGTTGAAGTAGGTAAAGATTACTGCATGTTTGTAGTATGTGCATGTTTATTTAAGCACAATGCAGCTTCTAATGAAAAGGACATGCAAAACTTTTTCACGCATACTTTTTTCTTTTTGCATAGCTAACTATTCTAATGGGATTCAGGTGTGAGGCATTTCTGGTGAACACCGACATTTTCATAGACTACATGCTAGGTGCAACTGCATTACACTTGCTTGTTCACGCATAACATATTGAAATAAGCTTGGTTTCATCATCATCATCATCATCAGCCTGTCTATGCCCACTGCAGGGCAGAGGCCTCTCCCATAGCTTGGTTTATGAGTGATGAATCTAGTCATTACGAAAAATCCGGCGTGCTTCCAAGTTCACCTTAGTGCAGATAGATGGAAAGGGGTGCTTAGAATTTAAATCATGACAGACCACACATAAACGTTGGAATTTGCTGTTTCGCAGGCACCTTAGTCTCTTCAGGACACTTGAGAAAGAAAACAAAAAGTTGAATGTAAGATACCCAGCGAGTGCCCCCCACTCCTTCTCCCTTTGGGCGAGAGATAATTCGACAAATTTATAGGAAGGGCCCTTGCTTGGTCATGAACCAAAATTCAAAATGGTGGGGGAACTGCCAGATAAAAAAAAAGAATGCAGGGTGCTTTTTTTCTGTATTACACACATTCAAATGGTTGGGAGTCGGAACTTGTCCTCTTGCATCTCTTTGTGTACATAAGTTCATGTTGCTACAGTAAAATTTCATATGTACCTTCCAGGAGCATAACATGACTATGGGCTAAGTGGCATTACACCACTAAGTACAAATTTTCGTGTCCTTTGCAATTGAAGCTACCAATGCTCATTGGATATCTGCCAAAATAATCATCTTGAAAAATATCTGCTCTCCTTATACAGGCAGAGGTGCAAAAGGAAAGGTGTGTGTAGGCCGACCATGTTGCTGACATTCAATGATCGGCTTCCACACAATGTTTTTATTGCTATTTTCTTTATGCAAACAGAGCAATAGACTGTGGATAGTCACAGATTCCCTGCCCCTATTCATATCCCATTCAGTAAATACCAATGCTCAAAAGCAGGAAAACCTCAATGACTATACTGGCAAACATAACGTGTCCAAGGATAGGAAAAATCAACAACAAGAAGAAATGAACTTTTAGGAGTCAGTGTCATTGCGAGTGCTTCAGCAGATCACAAATCGGAAAAAGTGGCAGCACCATACGACATCACATTGGTAATGAGCAATTATGGGTCGTTAACTGGAAGCATACAGTATGCTTGCAGGATGCCTGCACTACGTTACACTACACTACACTGTGAAGCATGTGCAAGTAGCTGAAGATGCCTAATGTGGTAGGGTTGTTAGTGGCAAGTTGTACTGGCGCATTCATTGATGGCCACCATTACACTTTCATGGCTTTCCAGTGCTTATCTATAAAGGTGTAGGGGGGGAAAAATAAGAAAATAAACTTTTGTGTCACATTGTGGCATTGACCACCCGTGAGTTGAGTGGTGAAATTAACCTTTATGCAGTACAATCTAATCAGTAGGCATACGATGAGCCACAAAAGCTTTAGCAGTCGGCAAATATGCGAAGGTCTGGGGAGACTTTGTCGAGGATCCATTGAAACTACATTTTGACCATGAGTACACGTAAAGTGGGTGTGCGTGAATAAGGTTATAATGTGTCACATCACTTCTTGTACCAAAACCATGTTATGATGGTGAGGCACGCTGTTTTGAGAGGCTGCAAATTAACGTTTCTCGGGTTAACCGGGCACTTTAGTCTGATGTATTGTGTCACCATCAGAATGTGGCTTCTCTCGCTGGTAATGGAACACGCACCCTAGTGCTCAGCAACACTGCACCTTATCTACTGAGCTACAATGGCTTGTCAGGATGACTGCTTTTTATATTGATCTTGCAAACAGAAAAGCTGGCTACATTGGCATGGTATTACCACTGTCAGTGTTGGTACTTGGAAGGATTGTTCTGTCTATGTCTACTGAGACCTTGTTTATCTTAAAGCTTGTCAACACCGAATGTGAGCTGACATTGGGAAACACAGAAATGTGTTCATTTCGCTGCAGAAGTCAGGTGGTGGCACAGGCACGGCCACCTCACTTCATCATGCCCTTCTAGACGTTGCTTGCTGCCCGTACATATCAAAGCCTGAAAATTGGCATTGTGGTTTTCACAGTGGCGGTGCTTGTCCAGCTGCAGGGCCTTTTTATTCTGCATTGATACTTTGCTCCCAAAGACCTGCAACCAAGATGGCTTCTTTCTTTTTTTCAGGCCAATGTGATGCTGGAGTACTCGCTAGAGGGGGCAGAGGAGCTGCTCTGTAAGAATTTGCAAACAGCTACGAGAAACTTCACAGAGCTCAACAGCGACCTTGACTTCCTCAGAGATCAGATCACAACCACTGAAGTCAGTATCCTTTACCCAGTGAATGCATTTCTCCTTTGGTGCTAAGGGGAGGAGTAAGTATTGATGTGGTCTTTGCCAAGAGTGTGCCTCATTAACCTTGTCATTCCTAACAGCCCTGTGTAAGGTGTGCGCTTGTTCTTGTAAAAAGACATGTAAAAATGCACAGGACAGAAAATGGAGAGACACCACACATCAGATATTTCTCCCGTGTTCTGTCTTTTACATGTGCTTTGTAAACATATAGAGAAGTTGGGAAAGTTGACAGTTACAGCTCCTGAAGGCAAGAATGAACACACATCTCCCTTTCTAGAGGTTTTGAGCACTGCACTTTGTTGCTTAAAACATGCAATTCCCCTTGAGTGCAGTGTTGAGTAGGCATTGATGAATTTTAGAGCTGACATACATGCAAAGCTTTTGAGCATCAATAGTTCCATGTATGCAACCTGACACAGCCATTGCAATGCACCAGTCGCACTTTTTATTGGCTTTATTTTGTCTGAAAAAGGACAGCAACACAGTAGGGGTGTGCAAATATTCGAAATTTCAAATACGAATTGAATACTTTCCATATGCGAAACATATTCGATTAGAAAAATGCATGTTCGAATATTCCCGATATTCAGCAAATGCGGCAACTGTTTGAGAGCGGCAACAAAAGTACACACACCACTACCGAACGACAACTGATCACGATAACAGATCTTCACTCATCTGATTGGCATAGCGTGTAAAACAGCGATGCTGTAAGCGTAGCACAAGATCCAAACGCGTCGCTGTTTCGTGCCAGTGTGGGAATGCGAGGTACATCGTGACGACACGAAGTGCGCTTCACTTGATCAAACGGAAGCAGCGTGCTGTCGCTGCGTTGATCTAACCCAACACTCACCGCAGTTCCACAGTCCTGTATGGTCAGAAGAGTCGGTACGGAGAACACTTCGACGGCAAGGAAACGCGCACGGCGCAACAAGCGACGGCAAGTGACCGCGCGAGCAGTCAGTGCACTGCACGCAACTAGGCCGGGAGGACCGGCTCCATGCGGTGTCGACTATGTTTTGATAACGAAACCACAAGCGGCACCGGTTCTTGCGCCATAGAAGGCCGCTGTACGCGACGCACATCAGACGGGCCACTCGACGAAATTCTTCCATGCTAGGAAAAAATAAAGAAAAGGCCTTGTCGTGAGTGTTTTGCCGTCGCTGCATTGGCACCACGAGATCATGGATGACTTTGCATCGCCACCGCAAACTTATTTATCCTGCGTAATAAATGCACCCCCCAACATTTTACCCCTGCAGACCCGCGAATGCCCAAGCTGTAGCTTTCCCTCATCACTCAATCCGTGATGTTTGGGTGCCTTTCAATGTGGCGATTGAAAACTCCCGCGTCCCAATAAAACTACCGCGCGTAGCCCTGTGCAAGCAGCGGTAACATCGTTTACTTGCACTGCTGCATTCCGCCATGCTATCGCAGTTCCTTTACACCGCATGCTGCGGCGTGTTGCACAGGCTGGCACTGCTAAGCCTAAGCATGGTCGGAGCATGGTCTCCGAGATTGCATCGTGGCTATCTCGGACATCGTGCTTTACCGCGCACGACTGAGAGGTTGATCTCAGATATGAGGGAGAATATGAGTGATGGTGAGCCGTTCTGAATGCTGTTATGGGAAACATGTTCCCGTTACGGCCACATGCAAACGCGACCGAACGCTGATGCAGGTGAGCATCTCCAAGATCGCATCCGCGAGGATCATTGGCCTACGCATCGTGTGCGTCGTTACGGGAGGGATCTGCGGCGACATAAAGACTATGGAAACTATATGCGCGCCAAAGACCGCCGCGTGCCGCTCGTTCATTTTTCACTCTTGACCATTCGACAGCGTCACCATTTTTCTGGTTTCATGGTACTGTGAGCTAAACAAGAGTTAATCGGAAGCGAAAGGCCGTCGCATTGGAGCCACCATAAAGGCTGTCGCTGCGGGGGCTGAGCCGCGTGGTACTGGCACTATATAGCTTTTTTTTAACTGTTCTTTAAATAAAGTTTCATCGCATGCGTGGCTGTAAGTATTAGCTTGAGTCGCAACGCCATCTTTATTTTGCGTTAAAATGTCTTGCTCAGCTTGAAAGAGTTTTCATAAGATTTACCACACGTGATAAACGCAACCCCCAACCTTGCTTCTGTTTTTCGGAAAAAAGGTGCATTTGCTATGCTAGTAAATACGGAAATTTGCTTTCATAAGTCTCATCAACGTGCTGCAGCATACCTTTTCCCCGCAGGCATCTTCCCGAAAAATGGTCTCCCCCATATCGCAGCAGAGGCTGCCTGCTGGTGAGGCTGGTGATAGGTTGACTCCTCCAGATAGTACTAACGTTTTGGTCGAGAACTAGCCTCACACTGCCTTCTTCTTTTGCTGTCGACTATTATGCTTTAATAGACCTACAAGAGGGTGAAAGTGGTGGTGGTGTCCAGCAGAAACAAGGCAGCAAAGTTCTCATTCTTATGGTCATGAGTCGGAACAATACTACAATGACAGGAACGTTGGTGGAGCTCTCCTTTCATTTTCCATCGCATATGACACTGTGTTGGCAGCATGCCTTGAGCACTGTGTGGTCATCAAGCATGATTACATATCACACATGATCACATGATAGTGACCGTAGTTTCTTCACCATGGTTGCCACAAATAGTATCACTTATCGTTTTGAATTGGTACACATCAGCCACACACCTAAAAATAAGGTGCTCTCCAACTATGCTCATACCAGTGACCACTTTTCCATCTATAGCAGCAGCAGCAGAAGCAGAGAGGGGGGACATATTGTGTAGCATTCGAACAGAACTGACTGCTATGTTATCCAAGCCATCATCTCCAAAGTATTGTCCTCAAGTTCAAGAGCATGGCAGTTCAGGGAATGTTTTGTTTCTCAGATATAGATTATGTTGCTAATTTCTATGCCTAACCTTTATTCTGTGCTTTCAGTTGCTCTGCATTTACATGAAACGTGTCTGAGAGAATATTTGAGTACCACGGCGCTTATGCCGACCACAGTTTCATAGTGAGTAGCGGTAACCGTGTTAGAACACTGATTAGTAATTCTTTAACGTGCTCCTAAATCTAACTACGAGCGCCTCGACCATTTCAGCTCAATCGAAATGCAACTGCTGCAGCTGTGATCAAGCCCATGTCTTTTGGGTCAGCACTTGGACACCGTAAAAGTGGTGCATAAGACCTCTCAACCTGTGCTTGTATAGTGTTGTCAGATAGAACTAATACTGTGGTATATATATTCAGAATAGTCTATCATGGTCGTAGAGTGGCTATGGTGCTCCTCTGCTGGCCTGAAGGATGCAAAGCCGACATAGTTGTGGCAGTCACATTTCGGTAGAGGCAGAATTCTGGAAGTCCATGCGCTGTGCAGTGTCAATGCATGTTGATGCCAGGTAGTTAAAATTTTAAGAGCCACTATGGCATGCCTCATAATCGTATCCTGGTCCTGGCTTGTAAAACCAGCAATTATTATTATTATTATTATCTCTTACTGAAAACATGTGAATACCTTTCAACAGGCAACATGAGTATGTCTCAGCACTACCACATCGATGCTGTTGCTTGTACTTGACTGACTGATCTCCAGATATGGCAAGGCTCCACAACTGGAATGTGAAGAAGGTGCAGGCAGAAAAGCTAATTGCCCAGTCATCAACATGAGCACTACAGATAGCGTTACGCAATCAGCTTTCCAGAAGCCGATGACCGCTTGACCAACGGTGTCGTCACGGAAGGCATGAATTCCCTCAAAAGTGTAACGCATAGCTGTCATCTTGTGAAGAGTGCCCAAACACTGCGCTGTGTGTTGCACCGACACACTGAATAAGTTATTGCCACATTTGAAACCTAACCAAAGGTTTAGACAATGGTGAATTAAAATGCTTTGTTTCAATTAGTTGGGTGCCTTGGTAGCGTCTTCTTGTGCAGGAGTGCTGCAGGCCAGCTTGCATTGTTGTTGTTGTGTCAGAAAAGCTGTTACTGTTCAGCATTCCTCAAGGGTAGCATATAACATGGGCAGCTATAGCTTTACATGAATTCAGTAACAAAAAACAACGTACATTCACTTGAGGTGACACCATGTTCAACTAACAAACGGACTGCATTACCGATGCACCCATCAAAGAAACAGATGCGTGGTAAATTACATCGTAATCATATTCGTTTGCTCACTGCAAAAATCGCAGTAGCTTGCTTAGGTGTTACTGTGTACCTGCTGTGTTCAAGCATAATTGGCCATGACAGACGGAGTATATGGTACACTGCCACATTTAGCTTATTGTTCTGTTTTCCTAGCATATTGCGGCAGTATTTACATGCTGCACATTGCCCTTGGTATAAAACAAGGTGGAATCTGGTTCTGGTGAGTGAAGGGAGAAGCACACATGCCCACAGTAATTTCACTTTTCTGCTCTCTCACGACTCTATGCCAATGCTTACATGCACTGTATGAGTCAGCTTGCCTTGTCTTGAACTAATATCCGCTCCAGTTGTATTGATAAGATTTGCCTTACTGGTGCTTTACCAGCATTTCCACAAGTGTAGTCCGTTAGAATTGCGATGCAGTTTGGCACTTGTCACATTCATCTAAGTACTTAAGTACTGCTTATGGCTTTGAACGAAGCTCATATGTAGTATTTTAGGAGAGTTGTGCTTACTGATAGTGAAAGCCATGTAGCCATTTGACCGAATGTGCCAGTACCAGAGAAGCTGGCGCCAATTCAGCTTTTTTGATTACAAGCTGCTCTACCAAGCAGGACTGGTGTATCTCACAAGCGATGAATTAGCTTAGTTCCTCCTTTTGAGGTAATGTGGCAAAGCAGGAAAAAGTCCACATCTGCCAAAACAAAGCATCCGAGTGGTCCCTGGCTTTCCACTGCTTTTTGGGGTATTCTTCCACAGTTTCTTGGGGCATTCTGCTGCACAGCATGAGATGACAGGTGCAGTTTCCGACCAAAGTATAGCTGTATCCCAATGGGGCTCAGCACAGTTGAGCTTGTGTACAGGTAATGAGTGCTGTACTCGCAACTTCCCAAGAAGTGTATTGTGCTTTTGGCACATAGCACCAGGACTGCAATTCTGAAGGGTCCGTCAAAATATTCTTTGAAGTTGTGCTAGCACGTAGGTGATGGCATTATCATATCATTTGCACCATAAATAAGCAAAGCATTTTGTATCAGGGCAGCTAGGGGCTTTTGATTGTCACCCTCCTCCCCTTAGCATTACAGCACCCTGTCAACTCGTCCAGCGGTTTGGTTCATGCTAGCGATGGCTGCGCCTTCGGCGGCAGTTTTGACGTGGCCTGCGTGATCAACTGGCACTCACTGCAGAGGACGATCGCGAGCACAGGTATCAGCTCTGCATCCCTAGCTCCTGCAACAAACTGACCCTCTGGTCACAAACATTTTTTCTAGTACACATATATAATTTGCAAGCACTAGGCACTATGTGGACGAACAGAAGTTCCTCAACAACGGCCACTCATTAGCATAACCACGGAAATTGTGGTAGGATTTTCGGAGGAAAAAACAAGGCAGTTCCACCTAGTGTGAAATCTCCTGAAACAGCGAAGCTTTGGTCCTTCTGTATTTCCCCTTGTGACTTCCTATGATTTTCTGTGAATCTTTACTACCCCCACAACAAAATTACAAGTTTCTTTCCTTCTTGCACTCATTCATTCTTTGCATTCTAATAATCACTATCGTTGAGCTGTAGGTAAAGTGTGGCAGTTAGTCGAGGGCAAGGCAGCGCTCCACCACGTATTCACTCACTTCTTTCTTTGTTGGCCTTCGCATAATCACTATCATGTAGCAGTGTGCTCTGAGGGCAAGAGGGGGTCGAGCATGGTAGTCACTGGACGGCAAGGGAACGCTGCTCATGGAGTGTGACAGACCACAGTGGCAACGAACACTGCTAGCCCCTAAACAGCTTCGCTGTTAATATGGCTGCAAATGCATGGACCCTGGCATTGACTGGATAGCAAGAGTCAATTTGACTCTGCTTGTCAGTTGCCTTGCACAGGCACACGGTGTCACGGCTCGACATGTCACCAATCACTAGATTTGCGGCCTGCAACATTGTGAGATCAGTTCATGGTGTCAGAGAAAATAAACCTAAAGAAACACTGAAACAAAACTAAGCACACAGCTCATGTAAGTGTGACACGAGTAATGCAGGCACACAACATTCTGTCCGTCAAAAGTTCCCAAGTGTGGTAGTGCATTGTGATAGGGTATTCTCCTTTTTAAAGCGTAACAAGGTCGTGAACTTATTCAGCTGTTAAAAACATATATATATATTGACAGTTAGGATGGTAAGTTACACGGGACACCAGGTGACCAACCAATTTAATCAGTCATCCAAGTGACATTGCTTGCACATGCGATATCCCATGCGCAGGAGCAAATGAAAACATTTTTGGCTGAGTTGCCTTGTTCTGTAACAATACGCATATTTAAAGCCTTGCAGTTTACACAGAATGCTTATATCAGTCTGCTAATCACCAGGACTCACACTACCAGCTTGATGCAATTTTACAAAATTGTCATCAGTTTCAGGATCTTCTAAGTTGTCATCTAACTTCAGCTTGCAAAGGAAAGCTTAGCAGCTTTTTCAAAAACAAAACTCGACAAATCTAGAAACAGCGTCCTTGCTGTGCAGTCACTTGACCATCCGTGTTAAGCCAGGTAGTTAGCAAATCGTAGAGTGGGGTTGAATTAACTATTCAAAGCATAGGAACACAGAATATGGCACATGCAAGTGCATCTTGATCCTAGACATATTTCGCTCCACTTTTGTGGGTCTGCTTTCATCTTGCAAACCTCTGCTACAGGTTTGATTTGTCTTATTACAAGAAATATTTTTGCCATCTGAAGAAAAGCCACAGGGATGGAATTTTTGCACATTTGTGACTGTACCATGGCGATAATGCTTTCTCTCACTTGGAGAGGATATAAACCTGCCATATGCATCCGTTTCACTTGTACTGGAACACAAAATGTTGGTGGTGTAAAATAAAAATTTAAATTCAACACTCAGTCGTGTGACTTGGACTGCTTATACATTCATCATATCTCGTTCACCTCATCTTGCACGTTATTTCATAGCTTGGGCCTCGTTGCGGCAGACTTGGTGCCTTAGGTAGCATGCGAGGGCTTATTGGGCAGCAGCCATCTCGTCTAAAAGTTCACGTTCTACGTGACGCCTCCTGGCAAGAAAGCGTGTTCTACACACGCCGCCTTGGCCTCGATCCCAGGATAATACCTACATAAATACACAATAAAGTGGACGGGGGGACGACCGCCCTTGTAGCTCAGTTGGTAGAGCATCGGACGCGACATCCGAAGGTCGTGGGTTCGGGTCCCACCGAGGGCAGGTTTGTCTTTTCGTCCACTTTAATTCCTTTCTACTTTCTCCACAATTACAATACCACAATTAACTTCCCCTATGTTTTCCTAGGCTTCATTGTCTGTTTGCTCATTAAGTTGTTTCTAACAAATAAAGAACGAGCCCTTGACCCCTTCCCTTTCGTTATTTCATAGCTTGGGCCTCGTTGCGGCAGACTTGGTGCCTTAGGTAGCATGCGAGGGCTTATTAAGCAGCAGCCATCTCGTCTAAAAGTTCACGTTCTACGTGACGCCTCCTGGCAAGAAAGTGTGTTCTGCACACGCCGCCTTGGCCTCGAGTGGCGCTGCCTAACACTCCCAGGATAATACCTACATAAATACACAATAAAGTGGACGGGGGGACGACCGCCCTTGTAGCTCAGTTGGTAGAGCATCGGACGCGACATCCGAAGGTCGTGGGTTCGGGTCCCACCGAGGGCAGGTTTGTCTTTTCGTCCACTTTAATTCCTTCCTACTTTCTCCACAATTACAATACCACAATTAACTTCCCCTATGTTTTCCTAGGCTTCATTGTCTTTTGCTCATTAAGTTGAAACAAAACTAAGCACACAGCTCATGTAAGCGTGACACGAGTAATGCAGGCACACAACATTCTGTCCGTCGAAAGTTCTGAAGTGTGGTAGTGCATTGTGATAGGGTATTCTCCTCTTTAAAGCGTAACAAGGTCATGAGCTTTTTCAGCTGTTAAAAACATATATTGACAGTTAAGATGGTAAGTTACATGGGACACCAGGTGACCAACCAATTTAATCAGTCATCCAAGTGACATTGCTTGCACATGCGATATCCCATGCGCAGGAGCAAATGAAAACATTTTTGGCTGAGTTGCCTTGTTCTGTAACAATACGCATATTTAAAGCCTTGCAGTTTACACAGAATGCTTATATCAGTCTGCTAATCACCAGGACTCGCACTACCAGCTTGATGCATTTTTACAAAATTGTCATCAGTTTCAGGATCTTCTAAGTTGTCATCTAACTTCAGCTTGCAAAGGAAAGCTTAGCAACTTTTTCAAAAACTAAACTCCACAAATCTAGAAACAGCGTCTTTGCTGTGCAGTCACTTGACCATCCGTGTTAAGCCAGGTAGTTAGCAAATCGTAGAGTGGGGTTGAATTAACTATTCAAAGCATAGGAACAGAGAATATGGCACATGCAAGTGCATCTTGATCCTAGACATATTTCGCTCCACTTTTGTGGGTCTGCTTTCATCTTGCAAGCCTCTGCTACAGGTTTGATTTGTCTTATTACAAGAAATATTTTTGCCATCTGAAGAAAACCCACAGGGATGGAATTTTTGCACATTTGTGACTGTACCATGGCGATAATGCTTTCTCTCACTTGGAGAGGATATAAACCTGCCATATGCATCCGTTTCACTTGTACTGGAACACAAAATGTTGGTGGTGTAAAATAAAAATTTAAATTCAACACTCAGTCGTGTGACTTGGACTGCTTATACATTCATCATATCTCGTTCACCTCATCTTGCACCTTTTGCATAGACTTCATTTGCACTGGTGTGCTTCACAGCCTTACTTCGGTATAACTGCTGTACTAAACAAGGTTTCACTTTTGTCAAAAGTGTATTTACACATATTACGATTCCTGCTCAGGCGTCGCATAATAAGTTGCATAACATATCACCGTGGACATTGTCACCACTAGAAATCACGCCATATATTCTTGGAATCGACGCAAAACAGAAAATGCCCCATGCAGCAACCCTAAAGATAACTTTGGAGTATATGCAGCTGCCACACACATGTTCACAGACAGCTCAACTACTCAACGTCTTTCATCTTGCGGAATTTTTTTGCCTTCTACAGGGCAATGATTCTCGTTATGCCTCGAGCGGGTGACATCTACGACAGCCTAATTATTTGGAATTAAGGAGGCCCTTGTGTATATACTCTAGACAGCAGATGACAAAAACATGGGTGATATTCACAGATTCAAAAGCAGTCTATGGAACTGTCATAAGCGATGCAATCAACCTGCAGCATTGCCTATCTACACCACAAGGCCAAGATTACAGGGCATTTCAAATATTTTCAATGGATACCTGGTCATGCCAGTATTTCTGGAAACAAAACAGTAAAGGCGTGTGCACACTGGTGGAAAAACACGCGCGGCGCACCGCCGAAGCGTTTTTCCGCCAGTGTGCACGCGCCTTAAGTGAAGCTGCCTGAAAGGGACTCCAACACCGCAACTTCAGAAGAATATTTTTTTACCAAAGCTGACACCTGAAAAATAGTAAGAAACTATGCCTGTCAGGAAAAAGATAGCCTCTGGATTCTGCGACTTCATCAAGAGAACTTTCTGCACTCTATTGATCCAGAAGTGAGATCTAGACTTCCATAAACACTTCCTCGACACTCGGAGACGTGCCATCATCACCGACTGAACGTGGCATACACGAACAGTTATCTATGCTGCGTGGGGTGCACCACTGACCCGTATTGTAATAACTGGCAGCATGGAGACAGTGAAGCACATATTACTGGTATGCCCTACGTACTGTGACGAGAGAGAATTTTTTGAGCAACTTATGCACGCGAAATGCAAAGATCGATTAACATAACGCTACAAAACATTAGGTCCCTTGCTTGGAGCTTCAAAACAGTGAACGGTTTTGGATTTATTGTTTAATTACATCTCAGAAATTGGCCTTTATGGAAAACATTAAAGAAGGGGCTATTTCGTATAGAGAAACCAGTCTTCAATTGCCAATCTCGCCTGTAAATATTCACGTCAGGCTTATCTGTCATTTTCTTTATTTCATATTTTATGCTTATTCTTTCCACTCTCCTCTAGACTCTCTTAATCACCTTCACCGTCCCTAACCAGAGTAGCATGCCAGCGGTTATATACACGCCGGCAAAAATCTTTTTCCAATAAAGAGACTCTCTTTTCCATTAGTGCTATCATTCTTTCACTTTATCAAGACCGCTTTCCCCTTTATTGGCTCTGAGAGTTGTCTGCGAGTACTGCTACACAGCACTCCACTATGCCAATGAGCTTCTACTAAGGCAACTCTAACATTAGGACTGGCGCCGCAACATTCAGTTTATGTGGGACTGATAGTTGGTTCATATTTTCCATGCGTGTTGCTTTATTCACCAGCAATATTGACTAAATTGCATGGTAATCTTATGTTTCAAAACCTTGAAAGCAATAAGGCTGCAACAATGCGGAACCATTGTGTTTATAACACACTGCTTTATTGAAAGGTCACAAAATCACAAGGCCGTTTAAAGTGAACGCCTAACCATCATTCTGTGCTTGCTAAACCATCATGCTTGTAGCTCCTACAGGCAGTAGCGACACTTTCTTCCAGTAATTTTTTTAGGAACTTCATTGCACTGTGCACATGCTTCCCACATTACTTTGGCGTGTTGAGCCACGTCAGTCTCATCAGCTTTAAAATGGATTACATATGCTTTTGAGAACAATGCTTTATTTAACATCAGTAAACGAGAAAGTAAAAATCTCTATCTCTTTTTTCAGCTTCGGCAACCTTAAAAAACTATGCAGTCATGGATTTCAGTTTTTTTTCTACTGGGACACAGTAAATTGTGCACAGCTTAGTCCTTGCATCTATCAGAAAACACTGCTGTTCATCACTGTTCATCTTTGCTCCTACACAATGAAGCAGACTGTGCCAGACGGCATTGGGACCCATGGCATTGAGGCACTCTGTTGTTAAAATGTTCAAGGTGCTGTTGCCATCAGTTTTAATAACACAAACATAAAAATTGTGCCTCATACAAGTATTGGTATTAGTAAAGACTGCTTTCTCTCCCACTTCCATTAACAGTTTCTAGTCCAACTTCTTTTGTCATTAGAATATGGAAATTTTAGACTGCATGCATCTATGTTCGTATTGTGTAGCTCAAAACCACATCAAATGTCCCACGTGCTGCTGTGAAAATTGTAGCATTTTCCGCAACCCACAATGCTCACAATACAGCAGCATGCTTTGTGCAAGGGTAAGTTGCCTTTGGTATAAAAATGGTTGAACTAGTTGAACTGGATATGTTTATATCCAAATGGTTGAATTTGATATATCATCAGTGTTTTGAAATTGGAAATGGTTGAACTGGACCACTCAGACCCAGGGCACGAGCCACAAGTGAAGAACGTGCCAGCTCTCTGTCAGGGTGGGTGTAGCATCCGCTGCTGCTCTAGTTCACCCTTTGTGCTCAATAAATGCAATGACGGCAGGGATACATCAGCCACCGTTGCGTCGCTGCTACCCCTACAGTTTCGACTAACTGTTTATATGCAGTACGAGCATGTGGTTCTTACAGCTAATATACATAGCAAGTGTGCACATTGCCATACTGCACTATTAATACTTATACACACACATTCTCTGCATTTCGGAACATCCAGCCTTGTCACGTGGTCACAGATGAAGAGGCGTCATCAAAGGGATATGGTTATGTCAATTCCAAAACCTCAAGAAACTGCCAATTTGGCTATATTGTTTAGCAACAAAGCGAACAGTATGCTGCTAAACAATAAGGTGTATTGGAACAGGTTCATCTCCCACAAAGAGTAGGGGAATGTGTTTGGCGCCGAGGATTGATACTTCACCCCTGACGACATAAAGAACTGCGGTGGTGAGCTTGACCATAAGAAGCTCATGGGTAGCTTTTAAGAAGTTGGCAAGATTGGCAGCGCGAAGGTGATGGCAGGTGAGATTTGGATTAGTCTCTGTCAAGGATCCCAAAAGTGCTGAGCATACTGTGAACAAGCTTAATGGCAAGGAAATGGGTGGGCAAACGCTGTATGATGGGCGCACCCAAAAGAAAGCAGAACACTGTTTCTCGATGTTGTCGCTGCTAAAAAAATTAAGTTAATGATCAGTGGCCACCAAGCATAATTCTCAACAGCATTATTTCTCATCATACCTCAGCAGAAGGCGGAAGATTGAAGTGATGAGAAATCATCCAAGTGTCAGACATTCGGAAGAAGGGTACCCGTCAAAACACAGACTCCAGCGATATTCCCTTCACGACTTCTCATCGCAAAACACGCTGTAGTATGCGGTCTTCCAGCACATCATAGATGCCATGCCAGTACTATTGTTTGTCCATTATGTTCATGGGGGGAGTTGTGTAAACGGCAATATTTTGGGGTGCAAAGCAAACTTAAATATAAATCTAGTTGTTGGCCTAGTTTGTCGCACATAGTTGGAACTGAAAGGAAATGCAAAAAGACACAACCACAAGGAAGTGCACAGGAAGTAAAGAACAATGAAAAGACCACTGTTGGTGTCCTTGTGAACCCCAGCTTAGTCAGATAAAGATTATCACAAGGAGTCATAATACGAATACACGATTAGTACTGCACACTTTCCAGAGATCAAACGCACATGTTTGCATTAGTGATGCACCTGTTAGTCTGAACAGTGAAGAAAAAGTATTTCCCAGCATCGACGTGTGAATCTGATTTCATTATCCTTACGCATGTGCTCTGCGTGCCTTGTTTTTCCTATACATTCACTGGCTTTTGCAGATGAATGGTGCAAGTTTACACTTATCCTACGTATGCTTCCTAAGGGCTGCGTCTTCTTGCGCTTCCTTTCAGTTCCACCTGTAAATATTAATGTGTAGTGCAAATTGAATCAGACATTTCCTGGATAACATGTGAATATCTTTTTAAATTTCATGTTTAACTACATGGGAAATGTACTGTAACATGAAAAAAGATCAAATTTATTGCACGCTAGTGTACTTCTGTAATGTCAATCCTAGAGGAAAGAACACTCAAGTCCTGAACAGTCCAATGGAGAGCAGTGCAGATGGACGGGTTGACTTCACGCAGCATGCAAGTGTTTACTTTGGTACAGAACACATGTTATGCTGCAAAGCGTACTACCTACACAAACGGTCTACTTTTCATGGGGCGTAGCACATTAAGACCAGTAAATGATGCCAAGGTTGAAAATTTCTGTTGAGATACTCTCAAGTGCGCACTTGTACAATATGAACATGCCGTCACAAAAATTTTGCGAATAAGTGGTGTAATAAGAAAGTTATACGGGATGGAACAAACTTTCCTTGTCGCTTCAGGCAGTTTTGAATTGGCCTCCCTACCCTTCTCTGCTGCAGAGAAGGGTGGCATAGTCTGCCATCGTGGCTATGACCACTTCGGCTATATAACGTGAAGTTAGTAAATCCGCGCTCTTCACCATCATAACATGCCACTGCAGATCCAGGCGCAGTTTCATAAAAGTGGTTTAGACGTCATGTGATCTGTAGGCAAAGAACACTGCTCAAGTACAGGGGAGTGGCACAATAATTGTTTTCTGAAGTAGTGTGTTTGCGTGGAGTACAGTGCTGGAATATTCGAAAAAAGTGATAAGGTCTAAATATGAAGGCGGGGCCAGTTGCCCTTTCATTACAAGCTTTAAAAAGTTCAAATGGTAAAAAGCAGGGTTGATGCTGAGTGGTGTTTTAATGGCGCAGTAAAAAGCAGGGTTCAAATCAAATAGCACCTTCTATTCAGAAACTACTATAACATTAAAATACTTCCATACCCCTTGCTATTAGTGTTCAGATGTTTATTGCATTTTGCAAGAAAGTTGATCCCAAGAAACAGGTAAAGCTTGAAACAAGTTGCAGTGCAACATGCTGTGGTCATGGTAATCGTATCAGTTTTTCCAGTCACAACTACTACTTAGTGTGCACATGCTGCAATGTTTTGACAGTATTGGTGGCATCAACTCTTCACAATTCAACAAACGTAGTCATGCATAAGTGGTAGCAAGAACTTGACAACCTGTGGAACGACCCTGGTTTTCTTCCCTTTTCATTTTTTTTTTAAATAAAACCTCTTGGCACACAATCTGAAATTCTGAATCCCACCTTGAACAGGTCCGCACAATTGCACTGTCGCATTTCAGACAACGCAGACCAGTTATGAAAACCAAACAAGCCAGTGTTTACTATACACAAAGACCATAAGCTTGCTCCCAAGTTGAAACTGGCATTCTCAGAGCATCCTCAACGCTGACATCCTCAGAGTATAGCATGACAGAGTGCAGGTTTATATATATTTTGACCACGCCCTTTATCAACAAGGGATTGCAAAAAGCAGCACTACACTGCATAATTCGTTTCTGAAAGTAACATATCTGCATGTGACTCGACATTGTCAAATGTCACAGAAAGTTGGACAAAGTCTTATCACAATTGAGTTTATTGCGTGCTCAAAAAAAGGAAAAAAAAATAAAGGATACAACTTGATGCTTATCAACTTCAAAATAGGATACAGAAACGGTAAATATGACTACCTAAATGGCACACACAATGCAGTCTGCCTTTGCTGCAGTAAATAATAAAACAAGTAACAGATCTCTTAACAAACATCAAGGAATACTTTTTCCAAGAAAATAAGTACTACAAATGTGACTGTGGCCTCCTCACTACCTTAGGTAGTTCTGTATGAATGCTCATACAAAGCCATTCATAGGTGGCAGCATGCAATCACTAGATTTCAATGACTAAATGCAATAAACTGCTACCTCACAGGTGATGATGTCCAGCACTCCTGGCTGACTGAATGCAATACTGTTGCTTGAAAAAGAAAAGGCGGCTATACTTATATTAGTTGCTGCTGGTATTTGCTAATACGTTTCAGAAATTCCCAGTCGAAATGCCTGCGTGTCTTAAAAGAGCTTGCTTAAGCATTTTTTTACATTTGTTCGTGCATAAAATCTCTTAAGATTAAAAAATCCTTAAACTGTCAGAAATGAGCATGCCAAAAAAAAAAAAAAAAGAAAGAAAACATAGTGGTATGACAGCCTGCACTACCCAGACAGAACACAATTTTTATCAGCAAGCAGAGTCCAACACTGTGTGCAATAATGTTGCCCAGCAGGCCTTTAAGGCAAATATTTTTATGCGCATCATTGTTTGAACTGCATTTCAAGCTTTTTTTTAAAAAATGAAGTGAAGCTATAGTAGATGCAGGATGTGCAATGTCTGTTGTCATGCGTCACGTGTCCTGCTTAGGCACTCGCATGGTCAAGGTCCAGTTAAAAAGATCTTAGTGCAAAAACACAAATGCATATCCCATTAATTCCTTGATTAGAAGTTATCCTGCAAATTGTCTTCTTGGCTACACATACCGACACATATGCGAGCTGGTAAGGAGTCGGCGTAGTGGCTAGCTCAAAAGTACAGTTCATCGTCAGGAGTGCTGGCATTACTTGCACTAAACTCAGGGAGGCACATGTCATGGGTGGAAAGCCCAATGCCAAAGTAACAATTATTTCACTTCAGGGTATTGAATGTGATGTACAAGCATGCCTCATCTGCTTGGCAGGGGCCAATGCTCCCTTAAAAGTAGCAAAAAGTGTCGATAAAGAGACAATTTCCATTCCATCCACCGCACATAAACGACTAATGTTCAGGCTCTGCAACAACTGCCTCTTCCACTACGCCCTTGGCAATCTGGAGGGGAGGAAAATGAGAACCAAATCAATCGATCAAAATGATGTAAAAGTTCACTGGTCCCTCATTGCATGCTACAACAACTTGATGACAAAAGCCACTAAGTTGCTGCAGCCTCAATGTCAAAGATTCTTCTATATGGGTTGCGTTATAAATTCATCTGGCATCATGTAAATGACATAGGCTGTCAAGATTAGATTCCTTGGCATACCTACATACCCCTGGCCAAGGAATGCAGGTATGCACCAGACATAATTTATCATCATTAGCTGCGATACAAATGACAAGCATGTCACATTATTGATATCATGAACTATCGATCATGTTAGGCATACATTCATAGCCTCCAATGCCAATTTTGGTATAGTACACCAAGTGAACGAGACAATATTGTCCGAATTTTGGTAACACTTAAGTTGACATCGACGATGCCAGTCACTTTACATGTTTGGCGCACATACCGTATGATGCTTTTGTCCTAAGCGATGTACACATAACCAAGCCAATGCTTTTAAGCAAGCAACTGTTCAATTCATGTTGGCTGCTCAACACTTAAGGCTAAACTACAGTGAACCAATAAAGGTGATTCAAATGAGCTATTTTTGATTACCTTGGAACACGTTAACATAATACAGACATAGTGCTCAGTATGAAGCTGTGAACGTGCTATAATTACATAACAAATAAAAAAAGTAACAATCCCTTAAGCAACCTTAAAATGAAATTTTTGTTTCACGTGCCAGAACCTTGATCCAATTTATAAGGCAGGCTGTAGTGGGACACTCTGTGGATTATGGCTAGGTGTTGCTTATACTCACCAACAGCTTCAAAAGATTCATCATCATCATCAGCCTGTCTATGCCAAGGAGGTTTTAAAAAAAACTGTAGTGGAAGCTCTTGCAATGCATGACCAGCAAAGGTGAAGCAAAACTCACCCCTCCTTTACAGGTATCTCAAAAATAGTCTTGGCAGGTGGTACTCAGCTAGACATCAAGTGCTTTTTGCTAGCTTAATGTAAGTGCTAGGTTTATAACAAAATAACAGATTGTTGTTCCCAATGAAATTAATGCATCCAGAAGAGTAACAATGATGTGGTCTCCAATAACGTGCCAGGACATCAGAGACTCGCAAGGAAAAAAAGTAACACAATGACGCATGTGGAGCAGTATCTGCCGGCAGAAACTTTGGCCAAAAAACTAGTAAGGCGTTTTCAGGAAACCATGCCCTTCCTTTCTTGCTGTGAAATACGTCTTCTCATACCCCTCCTAAGGTGGCAGAGGTCTTGCGCCACTTTTGGGCCTTAATTTCCACTCCAAAAGCTTTATTATTATTTTTTTAACCTCCTTGGACTATGGCAACAGCAGGGCAAAGGCCTCTCCCATCCAATTATCCTTGTCCTGTTTTAACTGCAACCACTTTATCCCCACAAACTACTTCATCTCGACTGGCCGCACAACTTTCTGTTGCCCCCTGTCACACTTGCCTTCTCCAGGGGTCCACTCTGTTAGCCTTAATGACCAACGGTTATCTTGCATTTGCATTACATGCCCTGGCCACGCCCATTTCTTCTTCTCCTTAATTTCTACTAGGATGCTATTAACACAGGTTATTTCCCTGACCACGTCACTCTCGCCTTGTCTCTTAATGTTATACCTATTATTTTCTGTTCCATTGCTCACTGCATCGTCCTCAATCCAAGTTGAAACCTTTATGAGCCTTTCTACCCCGCAGGCAAGTACTGGTAACATACAGCTGCTATACACTTTCCTCATGAGAGACAATGGTAAGCTGCCATGCATTATCTGAGAATGCCTACAGAACGTACTCCACCTCATTCTTATCCTAGCCTAAGCAGACATATTTGCTTATCACTTCCAGTGCCTCCCCATCTACCTCTAGCTGCTGCGCTCTTCTGAGGCTATTGAACATTGAAGAATTTGCGAGGACAAAGCGCCAACTTCAGCAACAGTCACGCTCAAGAGACTCTGCATGTGCCCTCAATACATGAATGAACAAAGGTAGCTTTAGAGTATCACAGACTGCCTGGACACTTTGCCCTTTCTAAAGGGCAGCTTCTGAACACACGGGATCATGCTGAACATGCTCAAGGAGTTTTTACACCCATATTTATGAGACCAGTTTACTGAAAAGTGTAGTTAAGTAAGACCGCACCTGCATCTTCAGCAGATTGTGCTCTACTTGCAGTTCCTCAAGTTGCCTCCGCACTTGCTCGAGCTCTTGCTTCAAGGCATCATTGTTACTGTTGGCTTCACATGTCTCGGGATCGAAACGAGATTTGAAATATCTATTTGACGACACAGTCAAGGTCAACGGTCACAGAACAGACTGTTGCAGGCACTCATGCAGACATGTTCTTTATGCCACTAGTGCACACCAGCCCTGAGAGGGACATTGTATTAAAGGGCCCAGGATTTATCCAAACACATGAAAAGGGGCCTCATAGCATAACTTCGCCATCCCCCCCAATTCCTGCAAAGGCAAATGTACTGGCAGTATAAGCTTGAAGGCGATGAACATACAAACAATAAAACCAAATGATCAGTCACATTTGCTTCTCTCTGCCTCATTTTTCAGAGCCTTCAATCACTGCCTTCAATTACTGGTTTTCTTCAGTTTCACGGCAGAACATTGTACAAGAGTGGCTGCCTGATCCAGACTTACAGAAACTTGCATAATAAACATCAGTGTGGCCAGTACCAACACAAAACAAGCGACTTTTAAGATGTGTGCACTGGTGGAACAACGTGCTCTGGTGAAGGAAAACAAATACCACAGTGGCACGTGCTTTCGCCGTGCACGACAGCATCACGTGCGAGTGTGGTTGCTCGAAAAAGTCTTTGTGTGTGTCTGTGTTTTTGTTTTTTGTCTACAGCATGAAGGCTGCAGCTGATGAACACAAGTTCACTCACATTAAATGGTTGTTTTCTCATCTTACCTGAATCGTTACAATATGATGCAGGTGCTTTCACCACTAAATCCAAAAGGGATGCTGTTGAGAGCTCAAACTTCCAATGCTAGACACACCAACCAACATGAAAGAGACTCGTTTGTGCCAGAAAAGAATGAAAAAGTAAGACACCTATTTTGTCACTCGTTCGTACCATACCTTGCAAGTGGGCTATGAAAAATGTCACCAATGATGTGTTTTAAAACGAAGCATCAATGCGTAGAAAGCTATGTTCAAAGGGGCCCTCAACACTTCTCCAAGCAGTCCTCAAAAGACCTCACAGTAGAAGCTTATTACCCGTCACAAATTGCTTGGCAAAAAAAAAAAAAAATTTCGTATCTGATCAATTATTAGCAGGGTTAGATCCTTTAAGTGCCTTCACTCTTCTTTCGTCCCGACGAGCATGTGGGAAGCCACACAAAGGGGGGACAGAAAAAAGGCAAGAGGCTACCACATCACATGTCATGACATTCATCATTTTCTCTTCTTTCTTTAAGCATGTTCACACAGTTTTGTTATGACAACAAACGCACTGCCAAAGCCATTTGGAAAAAAATGATGTGTCTTGGGGACCTCACCAGCGACTCGTGTGTGCCAAGAAATCAGAAGGAGGAATTGCATGTGCAGGCGGCACAGGCGCTGAGATGCAGGCAAGATGGACATCGGAAATGAGTGCCACGATCACATAATTCGCAGCGGGAGGCTGACAATGCAGCCAAGAGATGCAGATGCATGGAGAAGAAGCAGCAAGAAAAAACACAGAAAATACTTTGCCAGTGCCCCCGCTTGCTTTAAGCACAAGTTTTTGGACAGTGTTTGGACATTCACATGCAAAGTGTGATTGTCCGCACTTTGACAACAGTCTGATGTTAGTGGCGAATGTGCAAGACTGTACCATGCACAACTGTACCCAAAAGACTCTTGCAGGTGCATTTCACCATTGAGACCCAGTGACACTCAAAGTTTGTACTACCTGCAAGGGAGCTCTCCTGTGGAGGATGCTTCCTCGTTTCTCTGTGGCAAATGAATACGAACATGAACCTATGACTGGTTATATTCCAAAGCCCTGCAGGCCATCCATCTCCACAAGGAAGGAATGCCTGCGAGCTCTTTCTTTACATTTATTTGGCTATCTTTTATTAGGCCCTAAATCAAAATTTTGCTTCCAGCGGTAACCGGAGTTTGCAAATGCAATAAATTATTTTCAGATCTGTCCAGCTGTTGTCAAACGAGACAGTTTTCTGTGATTTATACATGTCTGAGTGAAGAAATCTGAGATTGCCTTTACTGTCCATGGCCAAATACTGCCTGTGCTTATAGAGTAATGAAACACTCCTGAATTTTCTGAGGCACTAGTCTCATTGACACACTCTACTTTGGCCAGTGTTGTGTTCTTCTGTACCCTCTACATTTGTCATGCACTCTGTGTATCACTTCATTCTTCATCGTGCTCATCACAACTAGCACGCAAGTTATGCAGCTAGGGAAACCTTGCTGCTACTCATTAAAGAACCTCTCTCTCAGTTGGACTGGCGCTAAATAAATATTCCTCTTGATGTGAATAAGCTCCTATATGCCTATCAGGGTTCCTAACAAACAAATAGTTAACGAAAGTGCATGTTCAGAATGTGCTTCTGTGTTACGGTGGAGTATTTCAATGTGAGTGCTTGTGTGCAGACAGCTGCTAAATGTTTGCCATCTTGTAATAAATTTTCTTTTCTTATTCACTGCCACTACATCTTACATCAGGACCAATGCCTAACGAGCTAGACAAGCGAGTTCAACAACAGAACACAGAACATCAGTTTTAAAAAAGGCACTTTTACACTACCTCACTATCACACAAGGGTTAAGTCCCAAATTAATGTAAACAGGTTAAAAGAAATAGCGTAAAACAAATTAAAAAAAAAAAGATCCTGCAGATCCCACGCATTGTGGGAATTGGTGTCACGCGATGCAGTCAGTGAGGCAACTGCCTTTGATGAATTGCTTGGCATTGAGCCAATTGTGACAAGGAGGAACAAAGGCTTAATTAGTGCAAAGCTTATGAGTACCCACTCATGAGTATTTAACATCGGCTAGCCAGGAACGTCGACAGCACCGTGGCAACTGAATCGTAGCTTACGGTACGACGTAACATTGGTGCCTGTTGGTACAAAGCGCATAATAACTGTTTTGTTAAAGAAAAATGCACTATATGGTGTGTTGAGACACTATCATAAACGTCGTTCATCAAAGTATTCCTAAGGGATCGAGCGAAGTTGCACAAAAGCATACCGAATGGTAGGAGAACATATATATTGCTATGACAGTGGTTATCACACATTACAATCGCAATCAACATTACATAAGCACAATCATTACGAGCGCTGAACTGCTGGTGCAGTAGGTTTATTTACTCTATGTACTGCATGGGAGAAGCCGCCGTAGCCTAGTGGTAGAATGCTTGCTGGCACCTCGAGGGCCCATGTTCAATACCCCCCTACCACTTGGTAAGTTGCCTGTATGTATGTGTGCTCGTTATATGTGCATTTCAATAGCAGGTGAGGACAAACGATGTCCCTGCCTTGTTTTAACAACGGAGATCTTTAAGCTGGCTGTGCGGTGTGTGGGCCAATCCTTGAGGGAGTGCACCGTGCGGGGTAGAGCACTGCACGGGCCCGGGCCGGCCCGCGGGCCGGGTCGGGCCGGGTAAGTAACTGTTGGATCGGGCCCGGGCCGGGCTCGGGCCCGGGCCTGGGTCAGGCCCGAATCAGGCCCGGGTCTCATACGGTCGGTAATGGCGCGTGTATGCTTTTTGTTTTTGTTGTTTTTTGGGATTTAGCGTCCCGAACCTAGTCAGCTAGGCTATGTGAGACGCCGTAGTGGAAGGGTCCGAGTAATTTAGACCACCTGAAGTGCATTAGCGTGCACTGAAATCTCATGATACAAGAAGTCTAGCATTTTGCCTCCATCAGTATGTTACATGTGGTATCGGGAAACTGCCTCATAGAAGTTCCCACCGTTATATTGAGTGAAATACGTTATTGCGTACCATGTATCGAAAGAAGTGGTAGTCAGGCAGCCCTGCGAGAAGTGCGAAGCAACGGTACACTGCCCATATTAATGCATATAAGATGTACTCATCGGTATCATGGGAAACATTTCGAGTATGCAGCTACGCTCCCATGCCCGCCTCGCCTGCTTCCGCCTTCGTGACTCTGTAGACTGGTCAACGCGACTCGTAAGTCATTAAGACTTGAGCTGTTTTTCCTGCATTTTAAGCGTAAGAAGAGAAGTGACTCTTGTCACAGGGTCGCCGATCCACGCAGATGTTGCTGATTTTTGTGCTAGCAAGGCAGTCGCAAATATTTATGATTTGGCAATTAGAGAGTCAGAACTAGCATTTAATTCGGATTCTCATCACATCGAGTGTGTATTTGCTGATTCTCACGGCCACCTTTGTCTTCGTCACACTTCGTCAGTAATTCATAAGTTTCTTCATTCGTCGGAGCACAAATGTTCTCATGGCGATCAAGAACGTGGACGCGCTCCGAGACAGAAGTGAGCAAGCACCTAAGGAACGTGATAATCAATATGACTTGCTGCAGCACACTTTGTAACAGGCGTGTGTATTGGCACCCTTTACCGCACAAATATCTAAGGGTACCAGCGACTCCGTGTAGACGAATTTTTCATCCCTTCAAGCTTCCATCTGCCTTCGAACTTCTGCCGCTATTAGATTTTAGCGGTTAAATCATCATCATCATCATCATAATCAGCCTGTTTAGGTCCACTGCAGGACGAAGGCCTCTCCCAACGATTTCCAATCCACCCTATCCTGAGCGAGTTGGTTCCACTTTATGCCCGCAAACTTTTTAATTTCATCGCTCCACCTAACCTTTTGCCTACCTCTGTTTCATTTTCCCTCTCGTGGTATCCATTCCGTCGCTCTTACTGTCCACCTATTATCCTTCCTCCTCATGACATGTCCTGCCCAGGTCCACTTCTTTCTTTTAATTGATAAGATAATATCGGCTAGTCCTGTCTGTTCTCTGATCCATTCCGCTCGTTTTTTATCTCTTAGCGTTACCCCTATCATTTTTCTTTCCATTGCATGTTGCGTGCTCCTTAGTTTCATCTCTAGTTTTTTCGTTATTCTCCATGTTTCTGCACCGTACGTTAGTACTGGGAGAATGCAGTGATTGAATACTTTTCACTTTAATGAGAGCGGTAAGTTTACGGTCATTCTTTCCGTCCGTACTTTCTTTATTGCTAATTCGATATTCTCGTAGAATTTCTCTACTTGTTCATCGTCGTAGCTCATTGTTGGCGCATATCCCTGGATTATCTTAAGTTTATACCGCTTGTTTAGTTTTATTACGACGGATGCTACCCTTTCGTTAATGCTGTAGAATTCATCTACGTTGCCCGCTATATTTTTGTGGAAAAGGAACCCAACGCCATATTCTCTCTTTTCGGGTAATCCTCTATAGCAGAGGACGTGTCCATTGTTTAAGACTATGTAAGCTTCACCTGCTCTCCTAACTTCGCTAAGGCCAATGACGTCCCCATTAACTCCCTCTAGTTCCTCGAGTAATTCCGCTAATCTACCATCGCTTGAGAGGGATCTTGCATTGAACGTTCCAATGTTTAGATTCCAGTGGCGGCCTGTCCGGGTCCAGTGATTGTTAACACACATCAAAACGGCAGACATGAACCCCTCCTCTAGCAAAAAAAAAAAAACGTACGGCAGCTCCGCTGTTGTAAAACCTCAGGACTTGCGTAGCACGGGCACCCAGCGATTCCCGTTCGTAGAGTTCCCACTGCTCCGTGGACCAAAGCTTCAATGACCTCAATGTTTGTGGTAAGCAAGTAGGGTTTCCCCGGCACGAGTAGAATTTGTTAGGCAGATTCGAATTTGTTAGGCAGTGTGCGACATGTGCGCTACTTTTTTGTTTACTTTTATCGGCTGCGGTATCACCGTCGCGTATTAAGTGTACCACGATCCAATATCGTGGCGCGGGTAGCTCGGTCCGTGCGCTAACATAAGTTGATTATAGTGGGTAATACAGGTTTTGCGGAAGCTATACACAGAGGCATAGACTAAGTATTCTGTGCCGCACTTGAGATGCTTAACACCCTACATGTTGAAACAAAAGCAAAAGGGCCCAAGTTAATTCATATGATGGAACACATAACTTAGTTTATTGAGGGAGCATTTGACACCTTCTGAAATGAAGCCTATAATGAAGCAATAGAATATGCGAGATCAGCGTGAAATGTCCTTCCACGTGGGCGCTACCCCTCTCAGAACTTTGCTTTTCCTCTACTTTCCGCCTTTTCCTGCCCATCGCAGTCACCGCTTTTTCCTTTCTGGCACACGTCGCCTCCACCGTCACAGCCGCCAACTGCAAGACTACAACCACGACTGCGAGCCACAGACAGTCAGACTTCGCTCCCCTGTTCGCACCGAGGTCTCTGGCCCTCGGCGGCAACCAACTCTCCCGATTGCAGTCACTGCGTGGGATCACGCTTCGGACACCAGACCCGCCGCGCTTAAGAAGCCAGCGGCTAGTTCAGTTGGGTGCTCTATAATGAGCAGTTATTTCGGAGGCCCTTAGTCCGGTCTTGATTTAAAGTATAACACCTTCAAAGACCGAGGACGGTCAAACAAAAGTGACGACATAGGCATCTAAAGCGAACAGCGAGGACGGTATGTCGCTCGCTAACGTGTGTGGCTTGCTTTGACGGATCTATGGTACTGCGGTGGCGGTGGTTCGGCGAAGGTGCGGGAGAGGACTCCTTTCCTTGCAGCACGAAAATGTAGCGTACGTTGGAGACAGTTGCCTGCCGAGGAGTCGAAACGACAGGTTTAATACGCTACTCAGCCTGGAGAATTCTCCCAGGAGTAGTTAGAGCGCATTTTTTTCTCCCTCTCGTTGCATTGCGCAATAAACGAAGTTTTCAGGATAAATTCTGCGCTATTTACTCAATAGTATCAGCAATTATAGTAAAACCGATGATAAATGTCCGCCATTTTTCCACTTTATGTTGGCGTTGTATGATGTAGTCGTTCTTTGAAAAGAGATAAGAACATTGCACCGTTAGCACTGCGTGCATGAGACAGCCAGCTATGCCTCCTCATATAACTCCCTGCAATTCTTTCGCTAAAGTGTTACAGGTGTAATTAACCGAAGGTAAACACAGTACCAGTGCAAATCGTGACACTGTAATATGTTTTCACAACACTCTCCGGAAACTATCTTGAGTGCGGCTGGTATCTTCACTATAGGAGAAGATTGGACAGTGCCTTGTTTATGCTCAAAGAATAATTGGTTGAATTGGGCCGGGCCGGGCCGGGTCGGGCCGGGCCTAAACCTTTCGGGCCCGGGCCGTATTTAAAAGACCAGGCCGGGCTCGGGCGGGCCGGAGCTCGGCGTTTTCGGGCCGGGCCGGGCCCGGGCCGGAGAAAGCCGGCCCGTGCAGTGCTCTAGTGCGGGGTTCCAAAAATTATGAGTGATTGCAGTATAGTTAATTGTGAAGTACATGATAGTATATCATGTTAGTGATGTAAAGATCAGTCATCCATGTTTGCCATACATTTATACCCTTACTCCCAAATATTTGGGTGTACCAGGTAATGAAGCAACCAGGAGAGCACTGAGACGTAGGCGGCTAGATAGATAGATAGATATGGTCAAAGTATGTTGAATTCACCACGGAATGCCTCACACATAAAATAATATTTGGGATGCCGTGAATGCAGACACATTAACAACAGCAGCAAGTTTCTGGTGATGGCTTGAGATAGTTCAACCTGGCCTAGTCAATATTTAATGCATGACGTGTTCACCACTGAAACAACACAAGTACAGAAAACAGCAAGGGATATGCGAGGTACACAGGCGGCACTGTTAAATGTAATGTTCAGAAGACATGAAGGCTTATGTATGCACTTGGCACACTAGAATGCCCCTCTCATGCAAGGCAATTGTTTAACAGATAAATATACCAGGCAAAACTTATCATATAAAGAAAACAGTTTCATATTGCATTGGTGCACATCACAGTGACAGTTTGTTGCGGTGATGCACTGGGGCAGGTCGAGTGTGACGCGGTAGTCAGTGAGACGCACGCTTTCAGACAAAAGGATACGCAATTGCATTTTCTGGCCTTTCCTGCTCTTCAAAGAGGCTTACAAGAGCTGAAATAAAAATTCGACAGATTTTACAGACAAGAAATGGGCAACCAACAAATGAGTAGTACCAGCACTTCCACAAGGACAGCAGGGAGCAATTATTTACGTGCAAAATGTAATCTACGGTTGAAAGCCCACATTAAGGAAGCATAACCACAACCAAAAAGATGTCGTCAAATAGATTAAAAAAAAAAAATTCTGTAACTTGTGCAGGTTCGTACAAAAGCAAGCATCAATCATAATGCAGTGCCATGAAAATCTGTCAGGAAAAGAAATGCTCACAGGAAGCTTCAGTTTAAAGAAGTACTTGCATGAATTTTATACATTTTCATGCTGTTGCTGCAAATAAAAGCTTTGAGCCAGGAACACTAAATGGAGTGTTATGGTGCCTCACAATAGAACAAATTTATTTTTAACACAGCTACCTTAAAAACTCACTTCCAGTTTCAATTTCGTGGGGGCGGATTCATAGACATATACCAATATGGTCGGGCATAGGTCTAAGTCACACGGGGACAGCAGCTCATCAAATGGAGTCACAGCAACTTCGTTTGGCTGCTGTGATTTGCACACGGTGTACGCAAACAACAATGATTTCACATTGGTCCAGCAACTCCAACAGCGATTTCAGCTATCTTTAGGCAACTGTGTTCGCACGGCCATAGAGATGGGATTGGCTTGCAGGTTCTGGGCGACCAAAACTTTAAAACCAAAGAAAAATTGTTTTCATGTGTTCCATGGCTCCTATGTGTGGATAGTGTTAGGAATGCATGCTAAGAGGAAGAGAAATGTTCCTTTTGTGCCCTCTGAAGATTGTGTCAGTACTCCTTTAACTAAAAAATATACAGAGTACTGAACCAAATGATGAAGTTTTGGTTCACTGCGAGGCGAGTATACAATAGAGCCTGCCCCTAGCGTTCAATTAAGCGGTAATCAAAACATGCTGCTCTGACACAACCAACATTCTGAATCTGCCTGATTTACGGAGTATCTGCAGACTAGGGATACGCAGCATATGATCTTATGCAGCATGTACAGCACAGATTTACGTAAAAACTGCTCATATTACACAAAAACTACAGGTCTTGAGTCAGTAGCGGCACTCAAAAAAACTTGCACAGCTTGACAGACACTTCAAAGACGGAAATTTAATTAATCAACTGCAAGAGACCAAATAATTTCTTCTGCAGATTGCATGCCATATACAGCAATGCTTAAACAAGAAATCCATGACACATGACAAACTCTTTCAGTAAAACTGTACCAGCAAAGCAAACCTATGTACATCATGCACTTCCATTAAAATTCAATAAACCTTATGAAACAGCACTGCAGTGCTGTTTCAGTGCTGTTTCATAAAATTCTGTCCTTGTGCTGCAAGAACTGGCACTTAGGGAAAGCCAGTGGCTGCAGGAAGATATAAACTGGAGCTACAGTAGCGCCACAGTAGAGACATGGTAGCTTGTCTCGTCTGGAAAGGGGTTCCAATGCTAAACAAGCACATGCATACACACAGGTATGCTGATGCCAGGCACTTACTTTATTCGTCATAGCAACTGCTTAATAGTTAAGGACCTGTTTACTCTGGTCAACACACTGACTCCGAACTTTTCTGTTTGTCCAGAGTACAGAGATTACCAAACCCTTTCACGGAGTTTCTGGTGACGCCTCTCTAAGAACAAGTAATTTCACTAAAAAGACGCAGCCTCCTGTGCGACAAGGAACAACGTTGAACAACCACAAAGCGTCACCACGGCTTCCAACCTATAGCTAATGCTCAGTCGAGTTTAGACGACAACATTTTGTGGGTGGCGCACGTCACCACGCCCGAATCATACGAACGCTGCTTCACCTAGCGTCAGTCTCTCCAACAGTCCACTTTTTTCCATGTATTTCCGAAACTCCTCTTTCTTGGAGTCCACAGGTGCGAAGGTCTGCAAATCAGAAAGAAGCGTCACATTGTGACTGTTTTACAAAGAACGTAAGTCGGCCTTCCCTTTCTTATTCTTCCCCTAACGTGCGAAGCAGGTTAACGAGAACTGACACGCCGAAACACAATGAACGCAGGCTGCTTGTGTAGGAGCAAACCTCACACCTCGTTTCACAGGCAAGTGAAAGTTAAAACGGAACGCGACCAAATTTCTAAACATAACTACAAGGCATGAATGTATCCACTTTCCAATTTCGCTTCTTTATAAATGCACCTCCATGTCAACGTGCGAAGCGACCTAACAATGCGCTGTCACAGCTGTCACTTAAGTTTATGCGCAAGCATGAGAAAGCAACGACAAAGAATTATACGTACGCGATAGGATGTCATGAAGGCGGAGGAAAGGTGAGCGAGGCTTGCGCTCACCCAAACCTTCAATGGTTCGTTACGATGAACGGTGAACAAGGAAAGCAGACAGCCCCGACGGCAGAGTAACCAAACCGACCGGACGCTAACCTTCGAGCACCATGTGAATTGGCGAGCGATGTCGATTGGCGTTCCTGGCAGAAAAGAGTTTAGCGCGACGGATGGCGCTCCGCAAGCGTGACGCCACGAAGCGGTTTATTCAAAAGTCAGTGCAAGCACGCGCATGTAAAGCAAGACATTTGGCCACTCTTTGAACGCCGCCCTGAAGGAAGACGCTTTAGCCTGGTCGGACGTGAACGTTTGGGAGGCGAAGACTTGTGGAGGGACCAGTCGAACGCCAACGCCCGAGGGGCCTCAACAACGGCACGTCTTCTGCTTCAGACGCCCGCGGGACGGCTGAGAGTCTTCGACGCTCCTTAGTATAATAACCTTCCTTGTCGAATTATTATTGTTGTTGTTGTTGTCGTCGTCGTCGTCGTTGTTGTTGTTGTTGTTGTTGTGGTTGTTGTCGTCGTCGTCGTCGTTGTCGTCGTCGTCGTCGTTGTTGTTGTTGTTGTTGTTGTTGTTCGGTTAGGGCATCCGTAAAGAAAAAGACGCTTTTTTCTGCAGCTCTTGCGGGAGCACGGCTCAGTGTCCGTGAGGGTAGGAGTCAGAAAGGCGCGGAACGCTGTAGTGGAGAGATCCAGGAATTTAGCGAAGTTACTCATGTCATTGCGTATATGACATCTGCCTCGTTGCATTCATGCCATGTCAGCCATTTGTGTGACGGCATCTCCGTCATTTTAGCAATCGATTCTACGATACACAATGTGCGATATGAACGGTCATGAACATTCATGACTTGTCCATATTTGTATTGTCGCGCCCTTTGCTCAAAGAGCACACGTGAGCCCGCCTTTAGTGGCTGAGGGCGAATTTCGCCAAAAGCTCAGCCAACCATAATTTGGCTGTGGTTTTGTCGCGAATGTTATGCATGCCACGAAACCTCAATACGAAGTAAGAACTTGCGTCTCGTTCACTTGGTGTACACCAAAATTGGTATGGAAGGCCACGAATGCATGACTAACATGAATGACAGATCATGACATCAATACCATGACGCGGTCGTCAGTTACGCCGCGATTAACGATAATAAGATTACGTGTTGCTCATGCCCGCACTGGATATGCAGATGTGAGCCAGGGCCCAGGGTTACGCGGTTATGAGCCACATGTGGAAAGAAGGAAAGAAAGAAAGAAGAAAATGAGAGGGAAGAGAAAAGAAAGAAAGAAAGAAAGAAAGAAAGAAAGAAAGAAAGAAAAGAAAGAAAGAAAGAAATCACGAGTGACTCACCCCAGCTTTTAATGTGCGGGTGGGAGTCACACGTGACTGAATTCACGTAGTAGAATAGTAGTAGTGGAAAACTTTATTCGCTACTTTAGTGATGTCCCTGAGGGTGGAGCCCTCAATAGTCGAGGGCCCGATTTGCTGCTGCAATCCGCCTGGCCCGGTCAATCAGCCGGCGCTAGTCGTCCACGGCTGTGCTGGAGAGAGCGGCATCCCGCTGGGAGACGGAGGGGTTGACTACTCTAGGCTGTCCAGGTGATTGGGGGCATTCGCGTAATGTTTACCAATGTAAACGAAAAGTTCACTGAAGGTTATTGGGGCTAGCGCGCTATTTGGAGACACTTTATAAGTACGTGATGCACAACTCGCCCCATGTTGTGCACCGTACGTGATTTTATTTTTGCAAATAATCCCGATGTACGTGGCATGGCAGGCATGTTAACTTACGTTATAATGTGATGAAGACATGAATAACACGACAATCTTATAATATGCTGTTATGCTGTGAAGACAACCGTGAATCCATGGTCATCACCGATGATCGCCCATACGGCGCAGAAAACTCAGTGGGGTCTTACAAAAACGTATCATTGTTAAAGTTAGCCTTGATAGATTTAATAATAATAATAATAATAATAATAATAATAATAATAATAATAATAATAATAATAATAACAACTGCTGAGGTTTTACATGCCAAAACTACGATATGATTTTGAGACAGGCTGTAATGGAGAACTCCAGAAATTTCGACGGTCTGGGGTTCTTTAATGCGCACTGACATCGTACAGTACACGGGCCTCTAGCTTTTTGCCACCATCGAAGTGCGACCGCCGTGGCCGGCATGAAACCCAGTAGCAACTGAACCATCGCGGGCTGTTGCCTCTAAGTTTAAACAAACTTCGGTACTAAATGGGGCATAACTGACATTTTAGCTATCTATTTACGATGAACATGCCTTTGTTACGGTTTGATTAGTTTTTATAATTTGTGCTACCAAGTGTACTTTATTGCCACAATTTTCATACTCTTGGATAAATATTACGTGACATATTACCACCCTTTGATAACTGGACAATGCGATGAAGCAGGCGCCGTGATAGCTGAGACATTTCCTATATAGCTGTTTAATCCTATATAGCTGTTTAACATATGTTATGGGAATGCCAGGGAATGCCCTGGGAATGCCAGGGATACACGGAAATGAGAATGCAGGCTCCAATGACAGCCTCCGCGCGCGTTGGAAGGCCGCGCTACTCAGCTCAGCCCTCACTGAACAACTCTGGGCAATCCATCGGGCCGAGGAAGCCGCTAGGAGGCTAGACCTCCTGGCCGATACCTAGGCGGAAGCCCAGTCCAAAAACACGCCGGATACGCAATAAAGCTTTTCTGTCTGTCTGTCTGTCTGTCTGTCTGTTTCTTCCACTCACCCACCCACCCACCCACTCACTCACTCACTCACTCACTCACTCACTCACTCACTCACTCACTCACTCACTCACTCACTCACTCACTCACTCACGTTTTATGGAAACACGTTTTGTGTGGCTTTTATTCTTGCGCCACTAAAACGCCACTTAAGCAGAAACCATTCGAAAAATGGATGTAAAAAAGAGGCGACGCTCGTCATGCTGTTCGATGCAAAAACAAGCTATTATTGATGCTGTAACGACCGCCGACCCCCGTTGTTTCGTCACAACTCGCTTTTCGCTGTTTGAAAGGTGGAGAGTTCTTCCCATTTCGCACTCCACCCACGAAACATTGCAAAATTCGACGCGTAAGGCGCAATGACGACGAAGGATAGAAGAGAGATGCATGACCATACACACAGACACACATCCTTACAAACATTTCAAATTTCAACGAACAAACAAAACGACAAATATTTATTGAAGTCCCCAAGCATGCTGCTTGCTTTACAGATACATTTTCATTTCGGGGTTTGCGACGTGCCGACATGATTTTCCCTGTTCATTTCTTTTGCCTGTGGCTGTGTGTTCCGTTGTACGCATGACATTTCGCACCAGCATGAACAGTCGCACGAACAGTCGCTGAATGATATCGAAGTGAAAAAAAAAAAAAAACGTTTTGTCACATTCTTTAGCGGTATGTTGCTACAGTGTGGTGCCGCCATGCCTACCCGCTGACATGGTCATTCCGCAAAATAATTCGCTTTTCCTTTTTGATTAAATCGTTTTCTGCAGTGTAGATATATATGTATCGTTTGATGCATGTGAACCCTGTGCTGCCTCAGTAAAGATACGTCGTAGGGTCAGAAGTATATGAACACAGCAGTTTCAAAACAAAGAAATAAAGAAAACTCGATTTCTCCTAAACTCGGGCGCGCAGAATGTAACACAGTGACGCGCCGTGGTCAGATGTCGCACTTGGGAAGTGCAGATTACAATCTTGCCGATTTCGCACAGCGCTGCTTTTAGTCAAGAAATGGAGGCTTTCTTACGTTTGCAGCTTATGTGGCTCGTATATGTTTTGTCCTGGAGTTCAAACGTTTGATATTGATTGATGCGCAACAGCCGCGGGCAGAGTGCGGAGCTCGCCACTGTGGTATAATTTGCAAGCCCACCATCATATGACTTCAGGTTTCCGCTTAGTTTGTGTATGCACATGGTGAGAAGTATGGTGATATCCTTACTCGTTGTCTAGCTGTATACGTTGTCAAGCCTTGGCAATCGTACTTGGTTACCACGTGTGTGAATCCGCAGAAACTATCCCTTATGCCCTAGCTGACTCGGCCTCCTCCTTTTAAACGAGATCTCTTTGTCCACGTTTCTGACCCCCTTCGCCCCAATGTACGCCAACAAAAAGTGGCTTGACGTGCCTCTATACAACATGCTGGATGAGTCCAATCAACTATTGCACGATTACTTAGTCATCGGTCACCGGACTATTGATCATTGGGTCGCGCAGGGCATCCTCCCAGTCTGCTGTGGTAATTGCGAGTCCATGAATTGATGAAGTGCGTTGATCTTTGACACACGCGCAGTACTGTGTGTGCTTGGTTGCGCACACCCTGGCTATGTTTCGTAGTTTCGGGAAGACATCAACGCGCTCAACGAGTATTCCCGACCTACACCTTATTTTGCTCTCCCTCTATGTGTTGCAAATGGAGGTGAATACATAATGACAATGGAGATATCTAAATCTAGAAAGACCGGCTCCGACCGGAGTCGGATCGGCTGTTCACGTCATCCTGATTGTCCCGCGGCTTGGGCCTCGGAGTGGTGTACATTTCCGCGTTCAGGTGGAAGTACTTGGGAGAAGAGTCGCAGTCCACGTTGTACCACCAGTCGCACGTGAAGAGCTCTTGCTTGAAGATGGTTCCGTTGGGGCACAGGAAGCTCTTCTGGCGGTTGTTGTTGTCGCACGAGTGGAAGACCTGCAAATTGCGAAGAAATGAGCGACAACATAAATGTTCGCTTCAACGCGAATGCCGCGCACGGCTCGCTGGACTCTCGATGAGTAAAACAGCTTGACTTCCACCGAATGCACTACATCCGAGCGTTCACATTTCTCAAAACATGACTCGCGAAGCACCAAAAACTGTTGTAAACACCTCAGGCTAGGACATGCACTTGTTAGTCTGAGGGGTCTCTGTTTTCCTCTCGTCTACATTATCGCGCAGGACGAGAGGGCACTGATATAGCCAGCGGGGAAAAAAAGGGGGGGAAGGTGACAAGGGGGTCTCGAACCTCCCCCCCCCCAAGATTTTTCGTTTGTATGTGTAATACACGCACAAATGTACCATCAGCCTGTCTACGCCCACTGTAGGGCAAAGACTTCTCCCATAGATATCCAGTTATCCCGTATGTCCTGACCCTGCCCTTAATTTTTTAATGTAATCCCCAAGTCACAGCATCAAGCACTGTCTCGCATCTGACGGAGTGTTCGCCGATATCTTTGGGTTGACGCTCCATAATCAACTCTAGGCATTTGAATTACCATAAGCTGACCCCCTCTCGAAAAAATTCTGTATGCACCTCTTGATACACTGTGCAGTATTTCCCTTCAGCCATGGGAGCAAAAAAAAAAAAAATCTTTCGGCTCTTTCTGCTTACTGTTAATTGCAACACCGACCAATACACCGTTATATGCCGGTAAACCAATAAGTGACGATTCACGCTAGATTGGCATACCTTTACGCTTATTGTGAAATCAGACACACGCTAAGATCAAGCGTTTGATTAATACATGTGTTTGGAGTAGATGCATTCATTATTCGCATTCATCAAGTTATTCGAAGGAAGCTAGGTCGCATATACACGTATGCGGAGAAGACACAGTGCGCCAAGTTGTATGCGATAGGTTCGAGCTCGAAAACGCGCCGCCCGCTACGTCTTGCGCGTTCCACGTAGAAAACTTAGCACTATATCGTGACCTTGCACGTACTCACCTGACAGCCAGCCTCAACGTCAGCGAACATCCCCGAAGTGCTTTGCTCAGAGCACTTGAAGTTCGTGAATGGAACCTCACTGTACGTCGGATAGTCGGAGCCGGCCAGCCCTGGAAGCTTGGACCGGTAGGGATCGGGCCTCCGCGTGGGAGTGACACCGAAGTTCCCAGGGATGAAGACGACCCTGTTGACCTTTCGCTTTGTAGCTCCGTTTCCGGCCTGTGAAGATGACTGGAAGTTCTGTGTGGTCGTTGTCCTCCCTCCAGCGTCATTGCCGTTCACGGGCGAAGCTGTCGTGGCTGAAAACGCTCGTTGACGCAGCGCGATCTGAAAGTCATTGCGAAACGGCTCTAAGTTGTCCTGAGGATTAGCGTTGCCGTTGTTCTGCGGTGTAGGGTTCCTCACTGCTGGTGGGGATGCCGCTGGTGCTTGTGGTCGCGGTGGAGGAACGTTCTGGAAGCTGTTCTGCTGCCTTCCACGGGGAGCCTCCTGAAGACGCTGGCTTGTCTGAACTCTGTCGCGTGGCGACTGGTCTGCTCCTGCGAAATTGTTCTGGGGTCTTTGCTGGGGGTTGGTTGTGAAAGCGTTCCTGTCTCTCTGGTTTCCTTGAAACGCGTCGGACGGCCTCTGGGTCACTGCGAAACCGCTTTGGAAGCGCTGTGCCGGTGACTGTGAGCTTGGCTGGTTGCTTGTGAAAGGTCGTCTGTCGTTTGATTGGAAGTTGTTCTGATTGTTGCCGAAGCTCTGAAATCTGACATCCTGAGCCCTTGAGTTTCCTTGCGCGCTGTTCTGGCTCCTGGCGTTGGCATCGAAGCTGTTCGGCTGCCTGGAATTGGAGGAGAAATCGTTTTGAGACCTTTGGTTTGTCTGGAAGTTGTTCGAGGGCCTGGATGTTTGAAAATTGCTTCTGGGAGACTGGCTAGTTTGGAAGTTTGCTCGCGGCAGTGTGTTCGCGGGTGAAAAAGAGTTTTGACTTCTCGGTGTCGAAGAGCCACGTGGCAATGTGTTGGCCGGCGCAAATGAGTTCAGGTTCCTCGGAGTCGAAGAGCCCCGTGGCAGAGTGTTGGCAGGCGAAAACGAATTCTGACTCCTCGGATTAGAGGAAAAATCTTCTTGCGACCTTGCACTGGAACTGAATCCGTTCTGTGTGCCCTGATTTGAAGCGAATGTGTTTGATGGTGGGTCTACTGGAAAGACGTTCGGGCGGAAAGACACTTGAGACCTAGAGTTTGGTGTCGAGAAATCGCGCGACCTTCCGGTACTGTCGTCCAAGTTGTTCCTCAAGGCTGCCCGCGGTGCCTGTGAAGACTGAGGTCCCTGGAAGAAGGATGTCGACGTTGGCCTTTGGGGCGGTGGGCGCGGCGGTGTCGTTTGGACGCTGCCGCTGCGGAAGTTCAGACGCGGTTCACTTTGTTGCCTGTCGCGAGTATCCGTTAGCGGCGCAGGCTTCTGCGACTCCCTCGAATCCGAATTGAAGTAAGTGACAAAAGAGTTTGTCACCGGCGTCTGCAGGGGTCTGGACGGTGGCGATGGTGGGTTCGTCCTTGTCTGACCAGTGGATTCCCTAAAGTTGAAGCGCAGTGTTTGGCCTGCCGAAGAAGGACTGTTAGGGGAGTTGCCGCCAACACCCGAAAGCGCTTGCCGTTGGTTTGAGAATGTCTGGAAAGTCCTTTCTGCGCTAGATGTTTGCCGCGACGGAGGTGGAGTGACTGAAGCAGGAGCACGCGACGTGGGAAGCGTCGGGAACTGGCGCAGCGCTTGACTTCTCACAGGAGGGGTAGTTCTCTGTTCGGCACTGGTAAAAGCTGATCTGCCGTCGCCGTCTCTCTGCGCCGACGAGAAGTCCTGACCGTGAGACGTCTCGAACTGGAAGTCGCCCCTGTTGACGAGGCTGTTGTTGCCGAAGATGGCGGGTTCGGATGGGAATGAGAAATGGAAGCGGGTAGTGCCGAGCGTCGACGCGGTCGGCGGCGACGCAGTTGGCGCCGGTGGCGCAGGCGGTGGCGGCGGTGGAGGCGGAGGTGGAAGCGCCGGCAAAGCGGGTCTCCTGTTGTCCTGACTTCCGCCGAAGGTCTGGCGTTGCTGATTGAAGCGGTCACCACCTCCGTTAAACGATGAGGCATCGTCGTCGCGCGACGTCTCACTGTCGTCCCGACCGGTCGTCCCGAAGGCGTTGTTACTTCTCGAGGCTCCTCCACCACTTGTAGCGCTCCCAGGACCGAACGTGAAGTACCTCGAGTTTAGGTTGCGGTCCGCGAGTTCCTCCTGCCTGGCTGCGCTCAGCTGTGCGGGAGATCTGTCTGCCGTCGACTCCTGCAAGGCAGCGCGTCGGTTGGAACCGACGACCGCCGCCGCGGAGACCTCAGAATCGCTGCCTCTCCGGTCCTGCTGGAAGTCGGCGCCTTCGTCGTTTCTGGGCGCCGACGTGTGGTGCACGGTCGTGGTGCGGAACTCGATCTTGGGGCCGTTGAACGGCGGCAGGGGCGGCGGCGGGTGCTTGTTGACGTCCAGCTCGCCGATGAGGTCAGGCCTGTCGTTCTCGGCCTCCGCGCTGGCCTCGTTGCTGGTGGTCTCCGAGGCCAGGAGAGTGGCGCTGCTCAGCTTGTTTGCCTTGTCGTTGACGGGTCCGGACGCGGCGCCGGTCTGACCACTTTCCTTGGACGAAAGTGACGGAGCGTCGTTCCTTCTGACTACCGGCGTCGACGGCTTTGCCTCCGAAGAAGGCACGTGGTACTCGGTCCGGCTGGCGTCGGCTATTCCGTACATGCTGGAGAACCACGGCCGGTTTCCCATGTAGACGATGACGCGCCTGCCCGGTCGCGGAGGCACCAGGGGCGACTGCGTCGCGTTTTCGTCCGTGGCAGCTTGACTAGTCGTGGCGCGATCTTCGGGAAGTGCG
The DNA here is from genome assembly GCA_013339685.2 of Hyalomma asiaticum. Classification (NCBI taxonomy): domain Eukaryota; kingdom Metazoa; phylum Arthropoda; class Arachnida; order Ixodida; family Ixodidae; genus Hyalomma; species Hyalomma asiaticum. Next base: position 102,674,089 of record CM023486.1, read on the forward strand.
CCGGTCTTCGGCTGATAGAGGGAAATGAAGTACCATGAGGCAAGTTAAAGGTGGAATTTAGTACGGATTTATAAAACATTAAGTAAAGAGTAGTAGCTATGCGTTATACACTTAACACCCACTGATATTCTGGTTTGCAGTGAATCTCCCGTAAGGGGTACTCTTGTGCGACGAATCGATGGAGCGGTGCAGACGCATATATAGTATAGTACAAATGCATTATTTTATTACATTGTTACGAGGAAGGATAGTCGGCATAAAGCAGTGCATGTAATATGCGCTTGAATACGATGAACGTCACATTTTTAAGCGTTAAAGAATGCTAGAATTCATTTTGGACTGTAGTTTTACATGACAGTTGGTGGTGCGTCTAACTTTACATGTAAAGGGCGTTGCCCCCGTATTTGGCTCTAAAAATTTTTTTCTACTTAACAAGAATGTCTTTCTAAAACAGTAATGAAACTCTTGCTTCCCTGGAATGATTTGCATTAAAATGTAAACAAATTAAGCGCTACTGTTCACCGACGTTCTTATTTTATATTTTTTATTTATTTTTATTTTTGTTACGTGAAACAGCGCAGAATGAATGCCCAAGAAACTTCCTGAGCTCGAGTGATATGGTTATTTCTTCTTCTTCTTTTCTTTTTAGTCGCATATATTGCAGCATATTAATTGATCCTTGCTTCTATCAAACGTTATTTCTGTGTATTTAGTTAAGGTAGGACAGCATGAGCGTGGAATACTTCGTAAGCGCAATACACATCTCTAAGTAAAACTATGATACGTATAGGAAAAGAAGGTAGCGGAATCACATACTTCCCCTTGAGCAGCAGGACTTTTGGTTAGCACCAAGAAAAGGATCACGAGACCTGAGACAAGAAAAAAATAGAAACGAAAGGTATCACGAGACGGTCATGTCTTGCATAGTGTAATTCTGAAAATTGTAATTACAGCATAATTATAGTATATTTATGAAAATATGTAATGAACTACCTACTGGCACGGACATATGCAAATCGTCAAAACATAAAATTGAAAATTGGGTGACCTTTTAAAATTTAGGATATCCTGTGATATTACAGGGCTATCCTGTGAGCTTTTGGTAGAGAGGACTGTGGCGATGTGTATGTAGATGTGTGTATAAACATTACTTTGTATATACAGTAACTATGCAATGTTTGCGTTTGGAACTAGTCCTTGTTAATGTGCAGTTATATAAATTGTGTAAAATAATGTCGTCTTCGATAATCTTCGATACTAACACTTCTATAATTTAACCGCTGCTGGTAGTTTTTACCTAAATAATACGTATTTTCTGTAAAAGAAGCACTGTTACTGCTACGCCCAGCGCAAGCGGGAGCACGTCGGCTAAGTACCTAGTGTTATGTGGCATTAAAGTTTATTCCTCCTCCTCGGCTAAGCACCTTCTTTTGTCGTGACCCGCGGTCAATGCAGTTGTCCAAATAAATAAATAAATAAATAAATAAATAAATAAATAAATAAATAAAGTTCACGTCCGGCGCCTTGGCGGTTGCATTTCAATGGAGGCGAAATGCTCCTAAATTTCTGTGTCTAGTGTCACAGCGTCCATGCAGGAGGTACCCGGTACTTTCGGTACTCGGTACTTTCGATGCAGTAGGTACTCGGTTCCGTTCCGAGTGCCGCAGGGAACGCACTGTCTCTTTCTGATGGGAAGAGGGACACCTGATTTGAAGCTTGGTGAAGTGAGCAATATCTTCTCTCGAAGAGGCGGTCTCTTCTCTTTTTTTTTTTTGCGCTGCTCTCTATTAGTCACTTCCCTACCCCTCGTCCCCTGTGAGCGTTTACGGTTGAGGCGTCCTCAACCGAGAGACAGCTTCGGTGAGCTATGAATATGCTCACACTGAGCCGTGCCCCTTATACAAGGGCTGAAGAAAACGTCCTTTCGCAATTATTATCGTACGCTGGCAGAACTCACTATATCTCATCATCGTATCTCAGCCTAAATTTTCCCAATTAGCTATAGAAGGCGCTGAAGTCGGTTAAACGGGCGGCTGCCATTTTGCACGCGAGGAACAAGACGGGCACATTGTTACATCCTGGAGCGACGACCGACATATACCGCGCCCCGAACACGTCGCGTTAGAACGACATCGGCGGGAGACATGACGGATCGTACACACTGAAGGCTTCGCTCGGCCTCGTCCCGATAGCGTTATGCCTTCGCAGACTTCATTAACACAACCGGTCCCGAGAGCCAAGTGCGAGGGAGCACTGCATCAACTGCCCGAGCTTGCTTTTATCTGCACGCAGTGCAGGTCGCCAGTGTATGGTACATCACAGAGCAGTCCCCTTATGTATGAATAAATCAATGAAATAAAATAAAGAAATAGCGTCCGTGCGTGATCAGAGGCGGTCGTCAGCCGTGTCGTCGGCTGCATTGCGTTGTCATCGCTGTCGACACGTTTACGCTGCGCACGTTGTCGTCGACTTTGCTGCGTTGCCAATGGGTGCGTGCGCATTGATGGTTGCTGTCACGGCGTGCGAAGAAGTCTTTAAGGAGCACAAAGGCGAAATATGTAGGCGCGTTTTTTAGTAAACTGCGCACCGGCGAAAACTTCAGAAAATTCACCGTATTCTGTGAGAGAAGGACTGATAAGCCGGAAGATAGGTTGGTGAACAGGAAGGCAGGACGTTCCCACTTCGGCACCTTCGATCACACAATTATACTCCGCACACTGCGGAGGTGTGGCTGCGTCACAATGAGATTCTCACTTTTGTGGACTGCCGCGTCTACGGGGATCCATAATAACTAATCGGATTTTACGTCCCAAAACCAGCTATGATTATGAGGAGGCACGACCCGTGGTATGGCTTTGGAGTAACTTTGACCACCTGGCGTTCTTTAACGTGCACTTCAATCTAAGTACACGGCTGCTTTCTAACAGCGAAGCTGTTCTTGCTCGCCGTAAAGCGCACCGCGCATCACAAAACTGTCATAATCAGCAGCTCCGGTCCCCGAGAGTGCGCGTGCACTGCTGTGCCAACAAGGAATTAAGTTGCGAGAACTTATTCCTGAACCCACTCCTAACAGAGGAGCACGTTGAAACATGGCACGTTGAAACGTGGCGCTAACGCTTATAGAATGCACACCAACTTAAATTCATACACGCAGGTAATGAACGAGGAAACACGATACATGATTTTCGTCCATAGTGAAAAGACTGACTTTCGTGTTCACCCACGTACGCTTCTGTAATATACAGTGCGCGAAAATTCTTTCTTTTTTTTTTTTTGAACTGACTGCGATCGTCTCATTTCGGCGTGCAGGAGTATATGGAATGTATACCACAATAGTTCAGTGACCATCACATGTAACAGGTTCATGAGGGAGTGGTTTAAATATTGATATAGCGCTGTCGAGAGAAAACCTGCGCATGCATTTTTTTTAATGTGACAAAAGAACACGGTTTATTTTATATAGAGCCCTCGGTTGGGCTGTGTTGGACACACCGAAAAGATTGAGGTCATGTGGTGGAAGGAAAAGAAGCAACAATGATCGATTTCTGGGGTTTTCCGTCCTAGTACCACGATATGACTGTGAGAGACACCGTAGTGGAGAACTCCGGAAACTTCGACGTGGCACAGAGCACGGCCTCAACATTTCGCTTCCATCGGCATGCAGCAGCCGCTGCCGAGATTGGATTTCGCGACCTTCGAATCAGCAGCCGAGTGTCATAGCCACCGTGGTGGGACAAGAAACATGGTTATTACATTACGAGGTTATGTTTCCTTTTTTTTTTTTTTTCAATTACGCTGCAATATAGTAACCATTTACCGGGCTTTCACGTGCGCTAGCAAATAACCGGTATCATCGATGCTGTGTTTAATTATCGCGGCCTTTCTGCCAAAGCAAACACGTAGCATAGGGTGCAGTGGAAGACGTTCAATCGACACTTCGCGCTGAACGAAGCGTTCGTCAATGGAGCTCCGTGACAATGGTAAGCGGCGAGCCCAGACTGAAAGTCGTCGCGCCGAATGAGGTCGTCAGCTCGCAGTCGCTGAAAGAGAACAAGCCTAAAACAAAACCGTCTCCTCGATTCGTTAGCGCTGTTGCTGCCACTTTTGGCGGCAGATGAGTCTGCGCGACACAATGAGGCGGGAGACGGGCAACTTCTTTTCAGGAGCGTATATGCAGCATCGCTTGTATTTTTCTTGCACGTGTCCCGATGAAGGCGTGCTGTGCACCTCGCGGTGGCACTGTGTGCCGAGATGCGAGGACGTGGCGAGACTGGTCCATAACTTCCTCTCTGAGGAACCGTCGAACCTGATCCCTAACGGGGCCGCCAGCTTTCTCTCGGACGCTTTGGACGGCTGACACCTGTCACTGTTTCGGAGGAGTGGGTTGACAGGGACGTTGCTGCCACTGTTCCGCAGTATTAGCGGTGGACCGCGCGACGCTTTTTCTTAGGCAGCATCGGGCGCGGCGTGCCTTCCTGGTTGTTGTTTCGTCTGTATGTATGCGACGTATATCCAACGTATACACCGTTCAAGAGCGCGCTGTATGATGCGGCGCGCAGGATCACGTGGGTTGCCTTGCACTGCAGCTGCTGCAGTGTACCCCGGTGCTTCGACTACCGCTCAGGTGCCACAGTTCGCAATGATGAATTTGCAGTAGAGACGGGGCGACTTGAACGCGTTAACCTGAGTTCAGTTAAAATGCAACTGAAAACATGTGAGACATTACCAGAACATATATGTACAATTATCGCATATTCTGCTCTGCAACTCTGCAAGCAATGGTACGCAGGCAAAGAAAGTTCGTGAAAGACCAAGTAGGAGAAGAAGAAAGGCACTTTCTACGGTCTGTCCTGCGTAAGCACCATAGTTGGTGAAAGCGTGTCAACAGCACTGAGTGCGTAATCCTGGCGATTCCATTGAGATACGCATTGCATTTCCACCACTTATCAGGGAAGCGAAGTCATTACTAGCTTCTTCCCATTAATATCATTTGACAGTATCATATATAAGACGTTATGTGTTAACGCAGAATGCTTTCTCAGTCAACTGCAGCACGTAATATTAACGTTTGAAGTCAACATCCGCTCATATGATTGTTATACAAGACAGCAAGTAGCCAATGATGCCATTAATGAACAGTATAATTGCTGGGGTATCGCGTGCCAAGGCCACTATATGCATGACACACGTTGTTTGAGAGATTCCGTATTGGTTTCGACCACCTTAGGTTCTATAACAAGCACCTAGATCTACGTACACTGTTGTCCTTGCCTTTCGTCCCAACTGAAATGCGGCCTCCTTGGCTGGGATCAAGCCCACATGCTCGAACTTAGCAGCGAGACATCTTATCTACTACGACCTTCGATGAAGGCGTATACTGTCGTTATGAGAGTTGCCTTCTTTGGGAGTTTAATTATACGTCAGTGGTTATCACGTCTGCCTGTGTACACGGTCGCTTAATTATTCCGAACGGCACTTGCAAGCTGTTCGTTTGACAAAGACGAACTACAGAGCTCCTTGTCTACATGAACGGATAATAGCAACGATTTAACAAAGAGCACGCTAAAAACAGCCTATGCAGAAAGGGCCAGGTTGGTATACAACATCACCTTAACCCCTTGTCTCCTCTATAGGCGTCACGTCACGTATGGACGTCCAGGAGGGCGGTACACCAATATAAGCGTCGCTGTTATTACGGAGGTTAAGGTATAGTATACGGACAGAGCCGCTCTTTCATCTATAGTACAAAACACACGAGTGTCGACTGTAATCACCAGCGCCTATGTTTCTACTGTGTACTGTCTCAGCAATGTCTATATCGGCGGGCGCGAACTGCGACAGGGTACAGGTCGAAGCGAAGTTCCTGCTCTGCTGATCGTGCGAAAGCGACTGGGCCTCGGGGATGGTTCCCTTTTGTTCCAACCGTCTCCAAAGGACCAAAGGAGAAAGCGCTGTTGCCCGCGCGAGCAAGCGAGCGCGATACCTAAGTGGCACAACGGTGAACCACTATGTACTTCCTCTGTTCGCGGCGATCCAGGAAGCGGACGCTTCTTCCTTCCTATACAAGGTCGGCGGCGCCTTCCTTCCGTCCTCTGTGGCGGGACGAAGAGTAAGCACGCCGAGACAAAAAACGGTCTCACTCACCTGTGACCCCCGCGGCATGATGGCCCATGGCGATCGCCTTGGGAAAGCCGACCGCCCGACGACACACTCTGTCCTCCTCCTTTCCGTTCACGTCGCCGGCTTTGGGACGGTCACCGCTGTGTCCGAGGAAGCTGCTGCCGCTGCTCGCCTCCCGCTTGACCGGATTGCGGCACCTGCGTGCGAGCCAGAGGAGGACAGTGGCGTGCCGTTGTGTCATCGGGATGGCGGACGACGACATGTAACGACCTCTCGCCGGCCTTTTTGGTCCGCGGCTTGAGGTCGGCTTTTACGGAAGCGTCGACGGGACCACACGCGAACGCGGTTGCAATTCTGGCACGCGGTCGTGCGCGCTGTATGTCGACGGTGCCCGCGTTCTTGCACGATGGCAGCGTCTTTCAGCGAGTATGCTGGTTAGCTAACGTCTCGTGTCTTTTGATCACGCGTCGAAGGGCCACGCTATCCGGGCCACTGCAATGCGATGCTGTAGCCATCCGTGATGGGAGATTAAGTACCGTATTGCCGGCGTCGCCTAGCTCCATAGGTCTAGCTGAGCGAATGATGGATGGACAAACCGGGAAGCACAGTGCATTACGACTTGGCTTGAATTCTTTAGACTATACGGTAAAGGAGGATTGGTAGGCCCGTGCTCGCGAATTAAGAGAGACACTTGACAATGCGGTACCAAAAATAGAAAAGCTATAGGAGGGGCGTGGTACCTGTAGAAAGGTAGAAACCAGACAAATCGCAAAGGGAATACATTAAGTAATAAACAAAATTTGACGTAAAACAATATGTCGTTACCTTTTTCTGCGCAAGTATATATTAATGCGAACAAGTGATGCGCAGTTATACGAGCTGAAGAGAACTCGAGCAAAGAATGCAGTGTCATTTGGCACATCTACTTAGGCAATGTCTTGGTCCGGGGAGGAGAATACACGTTCATTCGTCTACGGGCCTTACACCTTCTAGTAGTACGGCTTGCGGGAATGGGGGGGGGGGGGGGGGGGTACATTGGCCCTGGCCTAGTGTGTCGGGTATGAAGTGCTCTCTTCGACAAGGCGACGGTCCATTATACCTTATGACGCATCCGTTTCATCAAAGTTTAATCCATAGGGGCGGGCCGTGTCTGTCCGCCCGATTGGCTGCGCGTGAAGACCTGAGCCCGTGGGAAGATTAATCTCTCGCACGAACTCGGAGCCCGCCCCTCGACACAGAAACCCGGAAACGTCGGACCACGATCGGGAGACGCGTAAAAGCGTGGTAACTGGAGCAATATGACCCGCTGAGAGAGCTAGCGACCATCCGAAGCCGTGCCACCGCTGTAGCCAAATAACACTCCCGCGTAGGAGTCCGTTACACAAACACACACCGTCAACGACCAGCACGATTTATACGTGCCACGACAGGGCAGGTTTTGATGTATACGAAATTGTTTTGTTTGTCTCGCCTTCTTGGATAACAAAATAAAAATGACCGCCAGTCTAGCCCACGGCAACGTTTCTAGGCACACAGGGCCTGGTCGTCTTCTCGTCGTCTCGCGAAAAAAAAAACGATGTCGTAGAGAGATGGCGAAGAAGGTGCGCCGTGTGATGCGGTAGACAGCGTCGTATACTTGAGGGGTTTCCGAGGTCTGTCGCGCAGCGGTTTGTTCGTTTGATGGCGGAGGAGCTCGCAGCTGTCTCATGGGCGGCACCACGCTCGCTCGAGCTGTGTGATGCACGTGGGCGTGCTATACGACGCGAACTCGGGATCCACGGCGCGCGAGTTTTCGGGGTCAAACGAGAACGGAACCGGGTGCTGACTGTGGAGATCTGACTCTGCCGCCCGCCGCCGCTTTCTTGCGACTCGGCGAGCCGCTTTTTGACGGAGCGTGACGACAGTGCATTTCTGTGGCGCCAGACGAGTGACTCGGTCTGACGTTTCGTCTTTAATTTGTTTCGTTTGTGTTTTACATTTCTCCCTTAGAGCGCCTACTCTTCGCGCGTGTCCGCATTGTTGCGATCAAAGGTGCGGACGACACGCTCCGCTTTTCAGCGACACGAGGAAGCAAACACCGTCAAGTCTGGAAAGGTGTCGAGTACGCACATTTCTAAAGCTTTCGATGTCTCTGTACACATGCGTTCATTTTGACAGCGAAGCACTTGCGCTTCGTCATGGTCGGAGCGGTCAGGGGTTTATTCAGAATTTCAATATGGGGAGGAGGGGGATGAGGAGGTGCATATACCCCTGGAAGCGGTGTTTCACCGACGTGGTCATAGGAATCGGCAGACCGTTAGAAACGAGCGAAAGAAATCCACGCGTTACAACGGTCCTGCTGACTATTGTTAACAGAACGCAGCGCAACATTCATTTCGCTTGACACTGCTGCTTTCTTATCTACCGTTGACGATTTGAATGATCCTTGCGACAATCTAGGCGGAACACCGTTCGGATGAACACCTGACGAACATAGCAAAGAAATGGCGTTTGAATAAAATCGCTATGTATTACATCGGCCCTGGTTCATTGGCACATATCAGCTGTTAAGAGCTATCATCAATTGAGCTGAACTGTCCGAGAGACCTTGTCTCGTTCAGCAACATTTTCTTCCCACGCACTGCTTCAAGTAAACAGCTGCGTACATGTACATGCGCAAAGAGAATACAAGACCAATATACAGAACTTACGATTGAAGAGTTAATTGACGATCCTGCGATATACCTGTGGTGCAGGACGGGCCTTTCTAGCCCATCTCACGATGAGTTAATTGACCACTCCCTCTCCTGGGGCGTGGGACACCGTACTCCGGGACTCAAGCCTCAAGAAGCAAGTCCAGGCCACTTAAACGAGCGGGAGAGGTAGCGGCCAGGCACCGCCTGGCCGCTATAGTCCTCCGTGAATTTTTTTCACTTAAATAAAGTTGATTCTCTCTCCCTTTCTCTTGCGGATCACATGTTTAAGGCATAACTGCATATTTGTTCCTTAGGGGACTGAATGACATTTCAGTTTTCTAATTTTGCTTGGAAACCCGCTGACCCAGACCACTGGGCGCATGCTTCTCTGTAACCAAAAGAACTGGCACGAAGCTGGTGCTGAAATGTCTGCAGGTAATGCTTGAATACATGTGGAAATACAAGAAATGCTCTTCTGTAATTTGTTCCTTTTCTCGATCCGACAACAGAACCATTAATTTCCCCATCAGGCTGGCTTCTCTACAACGCGGCTCTAACGTGGTAGTGAAGCCTGCAGTCAGTATGATTCTAAATAGTAGACCATTGTTTTCTTACTCAGTTCCAAGGATGATGGACCTTGTTTCGGCACACCAATATTCCAGAGCAACCTTGAACATCTCTGAGTATATGCATACTGGCGCGAGTCGTAGCCGCGATGTCGCTCTCTCTGAGCAAGTGAGGCCTTGCAGTGAAGACACTTTAACGGTTCGCTGAGTCACGGCCGCTGTATTAAAGCTTGTGCGCTTTGATTCAATGTCCGCGGCTGGGCACTCGGTTTGATTGACTTCTGGGGCTTTATGTCCCAAAACCAGTTATGATTGTGAGAGACGTCGTAGTGGAGGGCTACGGATATTTTGACCACCTGGAGTTCTTCAACGTGCACTGACATATCGCACAGTACACGGGCCTCAACATTTTCGTCTCCATCGAAATGCAGCCGCCGCGGTCGGGATTCGATCCCACGACCCTCAGATAAGCAGCCGAGTACCATAGCCACCGTGGCGGGGCCTGAGTGCTCGGTGTACACTTGTGTTACTGTTGGGCTGATAAAGATTTCCGGGCATCAGAAGCTACACACGGAATCCAGTTTAATGTCCCTACCTCAGAACACCATTTCTTAAAGAGCGCGAATGGGCTTTTATTATGCGTTGTCAACAGGCAGTCTATGTTCTTCGTTCTGAATGTGTGCGTGGCCAAGAACAAACATCATGCGCATCGTGATTTCCGGCCGTTCAACGTTACATACTTTAACGTCTCTGCGTGGCGAGTTGTAGATGCGCAGCAGAACCTCAACACAGCGATAAGCAACCGCTGCATACCTAATTGCATACTAAAATGTAGGTTGCGTGCGAGAAATGCAAGCAACCAAACATTTGATGGCAGGAAATTAGGCTCTTAGAGTTAGTCGTGATGCGTGTTCGTTTCGCTCACTGATATGACATCAACTGCAACTCATGCGGGACGCAGGTCTAGCGACAGCTGAGTTGCGTTAGGTACTGCGTATAACCACAGTAGAAGCCGTGCACGTTAATGACTATACAGGTACATTGGGCACCGTATATACATTTACGCCGGCTTAGCATTGCTCGCTATTTAGCCCACCTCTAAACCGCGCTCCAGGCCCGGAGTAAGGGTGACCGAATAAGGGGCCAAGCTTCGGCTCCACTTTCCAGTGAGCCTCGGCAGCCGCTAAAGTACTACGCCTGCCCGCATAGCGAACGCGACGTTTCGGCAGCGCGAAGTGTTCTCCGCTTCAGCGCTGCCGCCCCGGGTACTTTAAACTGCGCGGCGCTCGGGCTTCTCCAAGGAAGCGTCTCGGAAAGCAAAGGTCGCCGAGCCGCGTCGGTGTTGTCCTTGTTGCATATGGATGCGTCGCGTGTGGGCATTTGACTGCGTGCGCACGTTTGAGCGCTCGCCTACTGTGCGCGTCTGTTTTGCTCGTTCCTCGAGTCCGGTTGAAAATGCGTAGGATATATAGACATACAGCGCGTACGGGACACCCTCACATCTCTCTCTTTCCCTCTATTGCTTACGGCACTAAGTGTCGTGAGGTCAGGAAGAAACACAAATATGACCCCCCACGTGTGGGCTGTTTCTTTCGCACCCATTCATGCTACTTTTCCTTCCTTGTTTTCTTTCTCTGGGAAGCTTGGAATGTAAGAGAAAGAAGCGCCGTATAAGAGATGGTCTCTGCTTGAGCTTCGCTCAGTGCAGTGCTAAGTAAACGTACAAGTAAACAATAGTGTATAACACAATCATGCAGGAGCACAGTCGCATGACAAGGTACTAGGAAGCAACTTTCGCGAAGCGTCCTCACCGAGATGGAACTTACACACTTGTAAAATTTACTAACATTGGCAAAGATTTATAGCCGTATTCATAAACCTACCTTATCCTTATCGCTTATTTTCCTTATCTTCCTCGCGCACTTATCCTGCTCCATGAACGAATTATTCCTGTATCTAAAAGCAAGACGTATTATAGCCTTTCACACTGATTATCATTTTAGTATTCTTAACGCGCCTTAATGTCACAGGGGCGATAAGGATAAGGTAGGTTTATTAATACGGGCCCTAGTCTCGAGTATATAGTGAGCTGTCGCACAGAGTACACTCGCCGGAATCATCAGGCTGGTTGAAAAGTTAATTATGCCGAAATATTTCAGCTTTTACTGCTTTTATGAAGTCACCGTATACCTTACACACTCTTTTTTAACCCGTTGTGTAGATTGTGTAGATGAACTACTGACGGCGTTGCGAATTTATTTCGAACCACTAGATACCACGCAACAGGCTCTTATACCTCTTTAATTACGCCGAACGGACGTTCAAGAAACATTAGCGTTCTCCTCTAACGTTCACTAGTTTAGGATCTCACCTTCAGGACCGACATTTTGGTGTGCCGGCGTAATTCATTAGCACTGCGATATCGACAACAAAGATATTGACGAGAATTCACTGACCTTCGCTTTCTTTCATTCCTGTTCGCGCGTTTATTTGCGCTGTCCTATGCAAAAATCAACCTGTAAAGGAACTCATATCTCATTTACATTAAATTAGTAGCCTGCTGCTGCAAGTGACGCCAATATAACGTGACTGCGCGGGACGTCGAGATTAAAAGCGTTCCCTACCGCATACATGTGGTTGGCGAGGCTTAAAGTTCGTGTGGCGTGTCGTGGCATGCCGTTTCTGGCCACACGAGCGCCAAAGAAAAGGTTCTGCACCTGTCCAAATCGCATTCATGCATATGCAGATTGCCGGTGGCCTTTAGGAGACGGTCGGAACGCGTCGAAAGGCAGCGAGCGTTCGTACGCCGCTGCCATGAGTACGCCGAGGGCAAGGATCTATACGTCGTGGGATGGCGCGGCGCGATTTTGAGGTCGGCGCGCGGCGTATGTGGTTATAAATGGAAGCCTTTGTCTGGCGCGAACTTTGGATTTTCGGTACACCGAAAGTGAGGTAGGTGCAACGGGGGGCGTATGTATGGAGACGGAGCCGCAAGCTTCTTTGTTGTTGCGTCTGCTGATGCAGACTTGTCATGAAGGAACATCTGCTTGCGAGTTGGAAGAATAAGAAGAATGTAATGTTTTTTTTTTTCTTGCTGGCATGCGGCTGCTGCGAGGGCCATCCCGAGTTATAGTTGTGCCGCTGAAACCCTACGGTATACGTCGCTCTATCCAGCAATGCGGTCGCCATCTTAATGAAGGGTTTTGGGGCGATGGACATGGGCGTACAGTGTGTGACGAGACACGAGGGAATAGGATGATAACAGCTCGAGGGCGTCTGTTAGACAGGAGCGAGACGGCGGAACGAGGAAGATGTGAAACCAAAGCAGACATTCGGGGTAGTCTTCTTGGAAATGTATGTGTAAGAGCCTATAGACGTACTGAATGAGTGGCTTCTGCGAGAACAAGACGCGTGCGCAACAAGGTGATATTGATACAACGCATGCGTAGAAGCAGGATTAATATCCTTCGATGGCTATGCCAAGTGGCTAAAGTGACCCTGTGAGCGCTGATGCCGCGAGACCGCAGAAAAATGACTGGCTGTTCTAGACTCGGCGTCATCACTCAGATGCGACAGCCTCTGTCAGAAACACGTGTTTTAGCAGCGCTCGGTCGTCGAAGTAAATTCAGAGGCGTATCTATAATATAACCGCCGTATTTCTGACGTTCCCGTGCCGAGAGTATATACCTTGGACACATATGCCCGCAGAGAAGCTTTGTGGCTATATCCACACTGTAAGCAAAATTTAGCCGAGACTGGGAGTTTTTATCAGCGTGTAAGATCCCCAGAAACTCCCATGCACACATTATTTACTCCGTCATATTGTGAGTGGATGAGGTGTATGTATATACAATCACATTAACTCATCGATGGACGTAATGTACACTCCCATAGCTACCTGCAAAAGTTCCCCGTTGGATGTAAACATTTACTCCCGTCAGTCCATCCAAAAATTCCACTCAATAGGCGAGTAAGCTTTTTTTTTTTTTTTTTTACTACGCCTGTCCAGAGTGTATCAAACTCTCATCGAGGAAGGAGGACAAGTCATTTACTCCCATATCGGACAATTTTTGCTGACAGTGTATATATGACTCCTAAATGTCAAGGTATACAAGAGACGTACGTGCACACTACGTGGGCCGTTCATAGCCATTGCAATACACCTATCCACAGGTCGAGACACGGTTATTCAATCATATGATCATTTGGGATACACAGCGGTGAAACAGTCACGCCTTGTCTTCAACAGCCATGGCGCTTCGGCATACGGCTTTATATAGCGAGCCAGATAGATTTCAGTAATTTGACCAGCACTTCTACGTTTTCTTACCATGGCTCGCGATTGGGCAGTCACTATACTGCAAAGCACAGGCGTGCATTCTCTGTTTTACAAAGTGCATTGGATATCTTAAAAAAACGTTACCGAACGAACCACTTACATCAGTATAAATTAAAAATGTTCGAAACCAGCTCAAAGAATATGTAATTCTGTTATGTATCACTTTTTCGGGTCTCCTTTTACGTAATTACCTTTAAACATCTCTTCGGAATTCTGGACGGTATACGTTTGCGGGAATGTCCTCATTCTTTCCTTGTCTCTCTTTTTCCTCTTTCAGATCTTTAAAGTTCTCTTTTGATGCAGGTTATCGTGAAGTTTTATGCATACCAGCCGTCATCTTTTAAGCTAATGTTGCGGTCATATTGTCGTGCAAGGGCGCACACACACACGACAGGTTATGTCCACTCCAGATAAGACTGCACAAATCGCGCTTTGTCCGTGGCGTCTCATTGACGGCGTCGAATACGGGCAAACAGTGGCGCGTGACCACGGAATGAGGAAAACGTCTCGCTTTCACTTCCTCGTGGCGTCATGATGGCGCCCTTGTCAAGGTAAGATTCAGAAACAAATATTTCTTGATGTCCGGAAGCTGTGTACGAAGAGTAAGCAAAGTGTGACGCCGTGGATATATATCATGGCTTCACGTCCTTGTAGTGTACGCCTCACCCTATCGAGTTTCGCGCAGTTTGTGAGGCGCGCGCATAATGTCGATAATATTCGTGGATTCTATTCCTAGCCAATGGCCACAGTTCTTGACCGAGACCGAAGCAGTGGATTTCGTGTCACGGCAAATTTGGCGCAATGTGGACGAATCGAACGGAAAGCTTCCGCCTTCTAAAAAGGTGGCAGGACAATTCGGTGCATAGTTGAAATCGATATGACATGGACAAGGCCTGTCGATAAAAAAAAAAATGAAACAGAGGGTTTTTTTTTTTTTTTTTTTGCTTTCGGTCGTTTATGGGCTCTTCGCTCACACGTATGAGCTGAAAACATTCTCTACGCTCAAACCATTGTTCTTTCTGGTCAGTTCCGAAATGCGATGAAAGTTTGAAACCGAATTCAATGTTTTAGTGAGGCTGCTGCAATAGCTCCCTCCGTGAAAGTCTAGCAAAAAGAAGAAAAAAAGGAAGAACAAAGAGACCATACAGGTGTCTTTCTGTTCTTAGGCTTCTAAATTTTTGTACAACAGAACTAGTCGGTGATGGAGCATTTTATATAATGTGGCCCACACTCCCCTCTACAACGCCTCGGCGATTGAAGGTATTGAAAATAAATAAATAAAAATAAGAAAATAAATAAATAAATAAATAAATAAATAAATAAATAAATAAATAAATAAATAAATAAATGCCAAGTTATACTAAACATCACCGGAATAATCGTGCACAAATATGGAAGTTGTTTGATCCGAGTGGAGATTTGGGCTTTTTGGTACATCGTATATATTCAAACATTTGTTGTAGCGCAACTTTGGCACACGGACGTAGGAGGGGAAGGACATACGCACAGAGCTATGTGTGTGTCCTTCTTCCACGTCCGTGTGACAAATTTGTGCTGCAACAAATGTTCGTTTGATCCGTACTTGTCTGCGCGAACCGCTGCATGTAGTGAAAGTGGAATGCTTAATATTATGTGTGGCTTAGTAAGTTATAACTTGGTGGAGGGGTGCGAGGTGTCATTGCAGAAGCGAATATTTCCCATCACTACGACGTAGTTCAATCTGTCATTCAATCCACAGACCTCAAATCACCCTGCGCGGTTTTGAACCATCAGCGTTCTACAGGTGAAAGTCATTTTTTGATACAGTATAGTTATTTATCTATCGTTTATTTATTTACACATACTGC
Organism: Hyalomma asiaticum; assembly: GCA_013339685.2. Lineage (NCBI taxonomy): Eukaryota > Metazoa > Arthropoda > Arachnida > Ixodida > Ixodidae > Hyalomma > Hyalomma asiaticum. Next base: position 102,689,636 of record CM023486.1, read on the forward strand.
AGTCATGCTGCACTGCTGTCGCAAGAGGTGGTACAATACGATAGGGAACCACAAAAGTCAGTAAACATATGATGACGCATTCAGCTTAATTCAATAGTAGCTGATAAAGAACAAAAATCATATAAACAGTATTACACAAGGAATTACAGCAAGATAACATGCATGAGAGTAATACCAGTATGCAGCTTATCAGGCCATTCCAAAATCGCTGTCTGTACAATGAACGCATGAAACCCTCGAAATCCTCAGAATGTAATTTGTGTCTTCTCTGAAGGGGCAACGAATATGTACATACGCCGAAATATGGAAATACATAAGGTACGCTTATGGAAATACATAAGGTACCTCGGCCCACTAAACGCTGGATTGATGAACGAGCAGTTCCAGTTTCGAACAGCAGAGCTCGATGCGCGAACGTGCCACAGACCTTAACGTTACACCGAGGTCAAATTAGCCGCGCACGTAAGTAGCCTATGCGGACGTGCTTTCACGAATGGATGGAGTTACGCAAGAGGATTAGCAAGAGAAACATTGAGGAAACGCGGGTAACTATACGTTCCGCAACTCGAAACAAGATGGAGAACCTGTACCTGAAAATATGCGATAAACCAGCGCGTATACTCGTCGGCACGGCGTACTTGTTCTTTTCCATCCTTTCTCTCTCTTTTTTTTTTTTTTTTTTTGCATTCCCTCTGTAAGGTCTGGGCCTTCAGTTTACGAACAGTGAAAGCAGTATCAGCTTGCTCTCTTTCAATGTTTCCACGCGTTAAACTTTCCGTCGAACTAACAAATTTGTGATCGAGAGTGACTGAGCCGTAAGGTCCACCTGATATTCCGGTTATGCACTGATCTTTTCCCCATACCATCCACTTTACGGCTACACTGCGCGGATTAAAGAGAGAGTGTGTGTAAAGGAAGCACAGAGAGGTCAACCAGCTGCGCGTCCGGATTTCTAATCTTCAATGCGCAGCAAAAAGGGGGCGGGGGAGGAAAGAAAAACGATAAAGAAAACACTGAGGTTATCGCTTCCACCTGAATGGTACATCGAAACCACGCGGGGCTCAAAATGGTAACACGAATTCCTTTGTAACTTACTTATCTATAGGCGGCGATGGATAGACGCGTTAAATCCGGCTACGTCTTCAGGGCAAGTCAGTCGACACCCATCGTCCGCGCCTATATATACTACCCAACAATAGCCTCGCATCAAACAAAAACAAAAAAGGGAAGTCGGCGGGCGGTATTAATAGACCTTGTATACGCAGCACGTCCACACCGCTGGACGTCCTTCGAGTACGCACGGTCGTAAAGCATATACGCGAGTCTGTCGGCTGCGGTCAGTCGCACGTGCCTTGTATGGCAGCACGTATATACGCACACACCACTCTAGCGTCAGTACGGTTATATATATATTCGCGTGTGCATGTGATCTGGTCGACCCTCGAGCCTCAGGAAGGGCTACAGTCAAGGATGCGCCCCGGCCGCCGCGAGCCATTCTTGAGGTCGCCGTCGCATCGGCGCTTCGTGACGCCTCCGCTGCGGACACGACCTCCCCGACGCCTTGGCCATCCCTTCTTATGGGATCGAGCGCACGCTTTGAGCGTCGTGGCTGCAGGCCCGCTGGTTGGGACAGCGATGTGGGACAAGGTCCGACGGCGCTCCTGGACCTGTCCGCTCTTCTCATCTTCGAGAGCTTTCCCGCGCGATCCTGACGCGCCGCTCTCTTAATGGGGCGCCGCACCATTGTCCGCTCATTTGTTAACTAGCTTCTTTCTCCTCGAGACTCGCCGGCCACTCATTTCGCGCGTACACCTGCAGCTGCAGTCGACGTCTCGCGCGTGTACGCTTCATTAAGTATATATTTAACGACTTTTTTCTGAGTGTCTGTACGGCTAGGCTGTACTTGTAATTTGCCGTCGAGAAGCACAACTCCGTGAGCACGAATGAAGATGTGTATTTGCGAGATGTGAGTCTGCAAGGTATTCCAGACTTGTTTTGTCGAGGGGAAGGGACAAGGACAGCGTGTGTCACGAGTTCCACGAACGGATTAAGGCACGGGCTAGCTTTTCCTGCTCGCCTCTTTTCTCGCACGGTACCTTTTCTCGGCTTTTTTCGATTGCTTTAAGTGGTTGCTGAATCCTGGCCGTGCGAACAGGATGGAACGCATCACTGTCTTACACGCTCTGCAAGAGGCGACGTGCAACTCTTCTCGCGCAAAGGACCAGTGCCTACTGCAATCGACCACGGTTGCACGATGGGAAATCACAAGCGATCATTAGGTGCCACAATTGACCACAAGAGTTCTATTTGAAGACTGTAAAGTGGACTTGTCTGTAAGGCACCAGGGCCTTCCTTTGTCAGTTATTGATGACTGAGCAGCCTCTGCACTGTTATTGTGACGTATTTTCCTGTTTGTTGTGTCGTACTTCTAGAAGCAAAGCCATTGCAGTCATATAAACGATTTCAAAAACTTGTCGACCGCCATCTGTATGCGTATGGGGCATAGAGGAAAAGCCAGCTTCACAGTTCGGCTGAAGAAGCGTGCTCAGGAATCCCTGAAGTTATGTTGTTCACTATGATACATGAGTAGTTTCAGTGACCCGTTGCGAGAACATAATACTCAAAACATGTGAAGACGATCTCGCAAGGCCGCTTCTTCAGTGAAATCCCAGCTCGCGATAACGAATGCTTTTCGAATCCGGCAAGGCTTCGCGGCGAAGCGTTATGGGAATACAAATACATTTGCCATCCTTTCTGCAAGTTCCACTTATCGAGCTGTAATTACGACAGTGGACACTGCATCTACAGCAGTCGAAGCCATGGCGTACGAAGGGGAAGGAACGCTTATGAATCAAGCTTTCTTTGTTTTCAGTTAGGTCTTTCGCCAGTCGTTTAATTTAGCAACGTAGATCACGTACACAGCAGACACGACTTTCACTCTGTGCGGGACAAATCGTTTTGCAGTTTACACGCGACCAACGTGCCACGGAAAGGCCTCGGAGAGTTACGTGCAGCATGAGCTATAGGCTTATGTAACAGTAGCTTGTGCCTTCACCCATGAAGGCGACACGAACGCGATAATAGAAGATGCGCAATGCTTTCTCCTTGACCGCGCTGCTCGCAATTCACGCGAGAAGCCCCGGTCGTTGGGCAGTCCCGCCGTTACGCGCCGCACGCACGCCACTTAGCAAACACCTCCGCAGAGCTAACTGCAGCTTTGACGGAAGACAAACAAGCGTGCTTTCACTTCTTCCCCAGCCATTAACCTCCCAGGTGCCATGGGCAAATAGTATTCACAAGCGTTATAAGAACGCGCGATGTGGTGGTTCCGAAATGTGCGTGGTCACTCGGGTCATGGGAACGCGTGCGCACCGCGGTCGCCATAAATTTCTACGTGCCCTTAAGTCCTTCGCAAAGTGGAAGGTATTAATGCTTGGCCAGTACCGTGCTCACCTGCGCAAACCTTTCTCGAGATTATGGGCACGAAAGTAATGTTGGTATAGGTATGCGCAGCACTCGAAGGGCTTGGACGTTCATTGTGTTCATGTTGATATGTTGATATGTTGCTTCTGCTTAGCTTCCGTATAAATGCTGACTCTTTGCACGGGATGCTGCCACGTAAAAATAGGGGGGAAGGAAGGTAGGTATGCATGTTATATGTCTTCGGTATTAATCTTCTGGCTGAAGGAATGTCGATCTGCTTGTGCACACGTGATCAAAAGACGGTGATTAAATAGGAGCTATTCACACTGACAAATTAGCCTGAAACTGATGATCCAGTGCATTACGATGTTTTCACTGCCAAGCCGAGCCGTAACCTTTATTATTTAAGCGTGCATGCCTAAACATCGGATAATTTCGCTTCTTTATAGGGTCCCTGCCTGGAAAAATTCTGAACAGAGACCTAGGATCAGCTAACTTTCTTTCTTTCTTTTTTTTTTTTTTTGCACGAGTTTCACTGCTGGTAGAAGAAGGGAACGAACAGGAGATTCACAGGTGACTTAATGCTTTGGCTCGTAAACCGTTATTTTGTATCACGTGGTATAAAACATCGCAGCATATATTCCTGGATTATGTTAGCCGTATGGATGTATATCCTGCATGAAAAGCTTTAGTGCATAAGGAATTTCGCATTGAACTGCAAGAAGGATGCAGCCGAATAAGAATAGAGATGTGGGATAGTTGATTAATGTTCATGACGTAAGACCTGCAGTAGATAGCAAGCGCTGAACTGCAGAAAGAAAGGCAGTGAAGCATACGAATGAAATCAAGATGTTTGTCCTTCTCTGCTTTCATTCGTGCATCGTTACATTCCCTTCCGTATTTCAGTGCTTGCTTTGCGCTGCAGATGTTACATCATAGACGACACGGCCGTAGCCGCTGGGCGTCAAACCTGCGATCCCGCTCTTTACAAATGACAAGACGCCAAGCCCTATTAGCTACCAAGACCGGGATTTAGTGTCCAACCATGCCACTATGATATCAAGTCTTTACTGTTCTAACGATCTTCCTAATTCATGATCGCACTTATGTGCTGCGTACATCTTACGCCATGCCACTTTAACCCGTATAAGCTACAGCGAGAGAAATCCTACAGGTACCAAGTACAACGCTGCTCTCTAGTTCTGCAGCATTGTTCGCGAGCACCGCTCGATGTCAAAGTTTCAAGGTGGGGAGCCGGCTATTATGCTTTGTTGCCGGTGGCCACTACACCCCATGGGTTCGCGATCGAATAGCCTGCACTGCGCCTCTATCTGATCCCGAGTCGGTCACGTTCCTCAGGTTAGACACGAAATTCGTGTATGGGAGCGCGCGCGTGCACTTTGCGGAATCTGCAAGCTCTAGGCTTGGTATACACGAACAGGAAGTTCGTGTCTCGAAAAACAGTGCACGTTGCCGAAGCTTCGGATATGCCTGCGTGATAAGGAACACGTCGCAGGCATGCGGAAAATCGTGAAGGAGTCGCAGCACTCAAAAAAAGAAAAATGAAGAGAATAAAAAATGAAAGGATTGCGAAATACTCGGACGACCCGAGATTGTTGTTTCTCGAGATAAATTACGCGAGGGTCAAGCGGCTGCTCGCTGAAGGCGTGTCGCTCGTGAAAGCGGGCACAATTAAGATTAAGAAAAGTGCAAGCTCTCGTGCAGCACCGACCTTCAAATTCTTCGGCATTGTAGCTAGCAACGCGTTGTGGTCACGTTGTTGAATCGAAAACGTTTTAAGACAAAACTTGCACAATTCAGGACTTCTAGCTCACATCTACTGTCGCTGAAGAATAATCTGCAAGAGAAGTTGACTGTAAGAAAGAGGAGGGGACAGCGAATACCATCTTTCTATGGCTATGGTGCTTTTTGTAATACAATAATAGCTGAGATCGATGAACAGATCGCTAAAAACGATGGAGAACAGTGAATATCGCTGGAGCCAGCGACATTTCCTGCTCTCCATCGTTTTTAGCGATCTGTTCATCTAACGAAGCGTTCATCTTCCCCCGAACTTTTGTTCTAGTTCGAATAATAGCTGGGTTTTTACGTGCCAAAACTGATTACGAGGCACCCCGTAATGGGGTGGTCCATGTACCCGGACTCCCTGGGGTTATTAAACTTTCACTATTGATAACGCACAGTACACGTGCCTCTACGATTTTTGGACGTCTCTCGAGTGATGTATATCTTTTACTTGTAGAAATTTGTGAGCGCGACTGTAATAATGATATGCGGTTGCTACGAAGAGATAAAAAAAAAAAAACGTGTTCGGCTTTATACTTAACGGGTAAAAGATAACGTGGGGTCAGCCCAATGATTCAAAGTAACGATTACATCGATTACATCTTAGATATCTCTCCAAGCTTTAAACGTATGTTCCCAGTTCTATAAATGCGATGTATTACTACAATTAAAAAATAGCGTTGTAAACCCAGGGTTTTCTAAATAAGGTAATAATTATGGTCGGATATCCTCCTAAGCTCACTTACATCCCCCGAATATTAAAATTTGTACGAGGCACAACGTGGTGTGTAATAACCATAATACATTTATTTTTAAGAAATTATATACTGTGGCCGGTGACAAATTTCATTGTGTAACCCCGTGTCCGGCTTCCGGCGCTGCACTTTTCCGGTGACGTCACGAGCAACATAAATGCTCAAAATGAGATGTTTACGTTTGTTTCCTAGAATATTCTCTTTTATAGATAATAGATAACTCTATAATCAATGACAAGACCGTCAGCCATCTCGTTCGTTCGTTATCTCACTCTTTCCCTCACACAAGATCAGGGTAACAAGTTACATTACCGCACCCCAAGTCGACTTCTCTTTATTCTCTCTCTATGATTCTTTCTTTCTCTCCCCCTCTCTGAGGCTTCATTTTATGTTCCCAATTACGATCAATTTAACATTTAAAATAAGTTTTGACGTGGCGGTGATATGCACCATACGTTCTTGTTGTTTTTTTTTCACATTTTCCTGTGATATATATATATATATATATATATATATATATATATATATATATATATATATATATATATATATATATATATACTTCTCATCAACGTTCATGACAAGTATAGTGTGCCGTCCATGCTGATTCTTCCGGGCTTTTCCCTTCGTGATCGCTCGCATTCAAACTCCTTGATTTGCAAGCGAATCGTATGCGAACATATATGCATTCCCGCACGTACACACGTACTGCAGTGTATACACCATCGGCAACGGGAGACGTTCTCGCGCCTTGAAGGGTAACTGGTGCGGCTGAGATGCTCTTTCTTTTTTTTTTTTTTTTTTGCCTGCACGTTATGCGCTGTAGCCTCTCGTAGTAGTACCGGTCGTAGAAGCGCAAGGCTGTTTTAAACGGCCGGCAAGGGTCAAGCGAACCCGTTTTTGATGTCCGCGCAACTTTCCTCTCGACTCGATCGTCGAACCTGCTCCGTATACCTCTGTTAGTTTGTTTCTTTTGTCTTTCTTTGCCACTTTCTCCGGGTTTGCCGACGTCGTAACACTGCTGTTGTTTCCTCATAACTGGTTCATGCTTATGACAGAAATTTGCCTCATCATAGTCAATAAAAGACAGAGGTAGGTGTTTTGCAGCATATATGCTGAGAAGTTGCCATGAATCAATGTTCTGACTTTCTAGAAGACCCAGGGTTTGGGCTAGTTCATAGTAGATATAGTTAACTATATTGCCGCGCGCTATAGTGGCAAGAAGAGACGCACCACGGCTGCTCAGTGTCCTGGAGGAAAATGTAATGAGAGAGAGCGGAAGTGTGAAAAGGGCAAACGAAGTATCTGATCCAGGTCTGCTCTCGTGCAAAAGTTTGATGCGTGGTGATATCACGTTGTTGACAAGGATGTGTCCAAGGTATCAATAAAACATTTCAGATAGTTTTGGGAATTAAGTTTTACACAAACTAATGAAAATTGTATGTAAACAAAGGAATAACGTAAGAAATGCTAGGCCATAAGAAATGACACTTTATTAATAAGCTATAGCGAAACATAGCGAAGACTGGTAGGACTTGTTCAAAAAGAAACAGGATTTCTACAAGAAAATAAGAGTGCACCTCAGTAACTCAGTATGGCCTCAAAAGGCAAAAACCTAGATTACCATTTGTCATTACGATAAACATTCTACAGAGAAATGAGAAGAGATGGCGGGAGAGAAGAGTGACAAAAACATAACTTGCTTCTGGTTTGTTTGAATATGAACAGTGGTTAGTTAAAAATAAACCAGCTTTATGAAGGCAAAAATTTAGGCGTGGAACTGTCGAGCAGAGAGCGTGCTGAATGGGTCCCCACTGGGTATCTCTCAGTTCGTGTATACTCATGCACAAGAATGGGTATTTTCGTCACTGGTTATGGACCCGAACAGACAACAAGTGATGCAGTCGTCAACTCAGCATAGAAAACGATGGCAAGAGTACATGCAAGAGGCCGCCGAAAGAAAAATGAAGAAGCGTGAAAACCGAAGTGAAAGTAATGAAATAGGACCATATCATGGATTGAGACGAAAAGCATTGAGAAGTGACTAAGTCGACAGCAGAAAATTGAGGCAGTCAGCTGTGGATAAGTACGTAAGATTACGTCTGACTTGCGTTATTTACTACAAACATTCCCATCACTGGCGTCAAGTTTGTATAACGTTTCCCTAAACGCACGAACCGTAGAAAGCTTCGCTTGACAACGATTGCTGAAACAAGAGTAAAACCTGCATTTATTCCTTCTTTTCTTTTCTGTTATTCTCTTCGTACACTGACTGTAATGCTAGCAGCCTGCTTGATATATATTAAAATATTTGCTTTTGCAGATGCACCTCCACTTACGCGTGAAAGTGACATAGCGTATAATATTTCCTGATTACCAACGTGAATTATACCAGTGTTCAGTGACGAATTACCCTTCTTCTTCCTTTTCTGTGAAGGACTGCCCAGCCATTCTGAAGATTATACCCTGAAAATTTTCTCCGAGCAGTCCGGTGCTGTAGAGGCAGCCGGAAGACCAAAGTTGCTGTCAACTTAATGCACATGTGTAGGTATATCTGGTTCTTTGCGTAAGGCACAACGAAGCGGTCGCGCAGATTTAGGCAGTATCGAGCTGGCCGCGTACAACGTGACAAGAAACGTGTCAGTAGTCTCGCTTTAATTTCTTCAGCCGTGACTCGAGCGAATACCGAAGACATATAAACAAAGGAAGAGGGGACGCGACCGGCCCTAAACGCAGCTTCTACTGCGGCACCGTTAGCACAGTTCGCGATCCTTACAGTTCCGCGTTCGGCGGCTTCCGCGCCGCGCACTTTCAGTTGCTGATCAATGCGCCGATTGCGTAACACTGACCCCGGGAGGTTATCGGTCGCTGCGTGCGCGTGGCGATCAATTGGTTCCTCGCCATGCGCGTTCGACGCGTGGGAAGCCAGCTGGCCCGTACACCGTGTCGTCCCCCGGCCAGGGCGATCGGAAGATGACCGTCGAGCATCGTGTAACGTTCCGCATCAGAAACCAAGGCAAGGCCGTCCAGATGCTCCCGTTGGGTCCAGCAGAGAGCCCCCCCTAATCATCTCGCATCAGCGCGTCGTGCCCGCGGCAGCGGGACACAAGTGAGCTTGCCTGCGTAACCGTGTTCGCTAAATCCTTAAATCCGTCTCTCTCTCGTTTCACTTAGATTACACGTTGATGTATTGACGGTGCAGGGTACGGCGGCGTCGCTTTATCATGAGACACAAAGAAGCTTAAACAGAAAGCTACACAGTCGAGACATAGATGACGACAGGACGATCTGCTTGGCTTGCCAAGCGACACTCCGCGGTCACTGCAGCGTGGACAGGGTTGGCAGAAGATAGCACAAGAAAAAAGAAAAAAAAAAGAGAGGGCGGTGCGCGTCAGCAGTCTTTTCTTTTTTTCTTCTTTTTTTTTTGACATCCAAAAAGCCTTTACGTCATCCTTGCTCTGTTTTGTATCTAAGTCATGAGCCAGCTATAGCTACGAAGAAACCCTTAGTCATAAACATTCCGTTCCGGATTATTGCCATCCAGGTTTCTCAAGTTCGCACTGAACTCCAAACTCGTAGCGGCTTATGCATTCGGAATTCATGGAAATCTGGCCACAACGGCCAATAATAGAACATGCGGTCTCGTGCTCAGTGAAACTTCACAGCCGGCGACGTCGAGGAAGCGAGCTGACGTTTCGGTCCGCACTGAGTATCAGTGAGGACTGCAGTCTATGTCTTGCTCCAACATTTGCTTGTGGCATTTGCTCACGAACACCTTAATTTAGTTTATAAGCCCTTAGACGAGAAACACTAGTGTAATCGCAGCTGTCTTTGCAGCATAGTGTTGAAGCACTTAACGAGGATGAGCCTGACACCACTGATCGTGTGCGCGAAAGCAATCGTGCGCCCTTGCCATAGATGGAGTGAAATACGCAGCGCTGAACTTTTTATAACATTTAACTCGGTTTTTCGTGGACCAGTGTAAATGACTGCGAGCCACCTGCGTGTTTAATATTAACGCAAGTTCCACCGAAGTTCTGCACCCAAGTTCTCGCGGCTCCCTCACGTTGCACGCCGACCTAAGCACACTATGCCATAACGGCGGTCCGTGCGTCGTCATCAGCATATCCTCGGATGACAAAGAGCATAGTCCAAGCAAAGCGTCCTTCCTCGCGCCGGACAGCGTTGGGAGCCGCATCATTCGTCTCGTCGGGAGCTGAGCCGGTGAGATTTATCCTATGGAGCCGCGCCATACAGCCAAACGCACGTTCATCGTATCCTCGGACCGCTGCGACCACACACCGTCGGCGTTTTTCCACCAGGAGCCCCCGGTCGGGACACTCACCTGTGGCTCGAGTGCCGACGCGCCGCGCTGCTGTACCCGTCCGCTAAAGCCGGGATGGACGACGACGACGACGACGCTGAAGATGGACGAGGAGGAGTTGGCAGTGGCGTTCGCTCGAGTCCGCCGACGCAACCGGCAGACTGGTTTCTTATAACGAGCAGGCCGGCGAAAGACGCGCTATGTAGGTCGGTGGGCCGGCCGTCAGCCGCGCCGGGGGAACCTTCTTCCCGCGCTTTTCTTGCTTGGCGCCGCCGGAGGAACTGTCGAGCCCCTTTCCCTTCTTCGTTTCTCGCGCGCTTATACTTTCCCTTGCGCATTATCGTGCGGCCGTCGCCAAGGAGCGGCCACCGACAGTCATGCACATCCCGCGCTCCACCCTACCGCAGTACGCGTATGCGGCTGCTGGGCCCGTGGCACGTGGGCAGCCGTGGCCATTGCCTATAGGTCCTTGGTCGGAGGGATGCGGGATGCATCCGGTTGGCACCTTCAACATTTATGCGCGGTGAACGTAATCAAAACAGTTTCCCTGGCTTGTTTCCCGGCATCCGGTGAAGGTAATAGCGCGAAAACACTTGTTTCTCTCGGCTCGGCAAGTCAGATCAACATAGTATTTTCGTCCTAAACACCGCAAGCAACGGTCGCGCGGGAAGGACGCCAGGAGCTAGTGAAAAGGTTCCCGTGTTTTCATTTTTTTTGTACCTTTATTAACTATCATGCTGTGTTGACGGTGTGTGTGTGTGTGTGTGTGTGTGTGTGTGTGTGTGTGTGTGTGTGTGTGTGTGTGTGTGTGTGTGTGTGTGTGTGTGTGTGTGTGTGTGTGTGTGTTGTTCATATTCGTCATCATAAGCCAGTCGAATACACTAGCACAATGAAGGCCTCCCTCCGTGAGGTTCAGTTGCATAGCTGTGCTGCGTTACTAAGTCCGTGCTATATACTCGCGAATTTCTCAATCCCGTCAGCTCACGCAATGTACAACCACCCTCGCCGCCTTTTTTTTTTTTTGTTACCTTGGTAACTATTTTGATAACGCAGATAAACGACTATATAGTTATCTGTTATGCGCGTTGTGGGGTGCGTCTTAACTCCATTTCATCCTTTCAATATCATCTCTTGCTTCGACCACACTTCCGCGCTTTCACGATGCTAAGGACATTACACTCCGTTCCATCACTGGCGAAGTACTTCTTATCATATATATGCCAGTCACCATTTGCCTCTATATCGTTCCTCTTGGGGTAGGTCTGGCATAATGCGTTTGTCTAATGACTTTATTTCCAAGAACGTCCGTAACCTGCCGTTCACAAGGTTGATGCCGGCCAGGTGCGCTCTAATTTATTTTCATTGCTCTTTAGACTTTCTTTTAATTATCGCGATTCGCCATTTAAGCCTTTACAGATATATTCATTCACCCCTCCAAGAGGCTGAATACCAATACACAGCTCTTGTTTCTTCGCCTACCTGACTGAATGTTACTCTATCACTCTACATGTTAACATCAAACTTTCCCTTATGCTTGCGGTTCATGTACTCGACCATTTAGCATGTAAGCTCTCTTTAACGTTTTAACGCGGCACCGCACTCTGCAGGGCGCCGAGGTGCTCGCAGTTAACGCCCGCACCTTATCATTTAAAACATGGCGTCTTGAATGCTTGCAGCAGACATGCAGTGAATAATAACGGAGAATACCTCGACCATCGGCGCCCTTACTAAACGCTGTTTCTTTTTTCTATGTTTGTTTGTTTCTTTGTTTGTTTTGTTAGTTTGTTTGTTTGACATATCCTCTGAAATACCTACAGACATTTTTTTTAATTATTCTTGTACGCTTTCTCCGCACATTAATTTAGCGATTGGCGTATCTACAGAACCGATGTTATTTTAGGGCATATATAGCCCGATATGCGTATATGGCCAGATATGCATACCTGGCTATATGTGGCACGTGTCCATATGTGGCCGTAATTGCCCTATACATGCCACAGGCATACATGGCATTATTCGTGTAGGTATTTTATTGCCACATATGCCTCTATCACGATTTGGGCAAATACGCCCACATACAAACACGAACCTTATATAGCCAGATGTGACCAATTCCTCATATCGCCATATATGGCATTTTTGTAAGGAATAGCTGTACGGATGAGTCTAGATCGTCTAGATGGCCAACATTTCGTCTGCGCAACCGTCATCGACTGACGGCACAGTTACGTCGAGTCACGTACTCTTTGGCACATGACAGGCGGTGTATAAGTCCTTGTTGCATAGGGCACTTTGGTTTGCCTTCGGTGTCAATGCAACACGACGTTCAGTTGGGCGTTAGTGCCCTTGAAGTCTTCGTCATCGATCGATTTTGCGCTGTTTTATGTCAAATGTGTTGACATATACCAACGCGTCAAGCTTGTCTTTTTTATTTGTCGCCGCACATGGGTCTATCAGAACATAAACATCTTTCTATAGGGAAAGGGACGAGTATTGGACGCGGCTTCGATCCCAGCCGCGGCGGCCGCATTTTCGGTGGAGGCGAAAATGTCAGAGGCTCGTGTACCAGCGGCGTAGACAGGTGAACGGGATTGTTTCGGAGTCAAAACACACCCCGAAAGGATTCTGACACCCCCTTTCGACCCTTTTTCCGCCGGCGATATTTACACATTGCAGAGTATAACACCCTCCGAAGCACACCGCATAACATCCCCAGAAAAATCCTTCTGTCTACTCCAGTGCCATGTACTGTGCGTTCGCAGTGCACCTTTAAAAAACCCAGGAGTCGAAATCTCTGAAGCTCTCCACTACTTCGTGCCTCATAATCACTATCGTGCTTTTGGCATGAGCAACCCCTGCAGTTATTATTATTATTAAGAGACGGGTACACTTGTTAATACATAGTTTCGTTTTCTTAGTGGTCTCGAAACGACCATGAAATTGAGGTCTGTAGTTTTAAATGCAACACCTTACAGCCGTTGCCAACCGTCGGCTATTCTGCAGCAGTGCGCGGTTAATAAGATACGAAAACTCGTCCGGCCTGCGACCGGCGTGCATACGTTAAGACGTCCGGCCATGGTTCTAGCGCAGCATAGAAAAGGAAGGTCGGAAGGAGGCGTTTCAGGAACGGTTCCGCGGCGGTCGCTCGTTAAGACGCGGAATGAGCACGACGGCTTGCACGTATGCAGCTGTAGCCCCGGCTCGGTCGCATCCGTGCAGTGCCGACTTCACGGTGCGTACGCGTTCCGCGTGTCGTACTCGTGGTGCGTGGACAACACTTCCGAGACAGGCTGCGCAGAGCGCGTCGCCGTCGCCGCACTGTTGGCAGCCTCCTGCTGGGACTTTCTTGCAGCTATCTTTTGTTATCTTTTAAATTTTCGTTTGCCTTCGTTCTCGTTTTGTGGTTCTTTTGTTTCGCGCTTACCGTCCTGCGCACGCACACGACGACCTGCCGCGTCACTTTCTGCGTTGTGCGAGGTTCTCGTTCTTTCTTATATCCCTGTGTTTGCTTTTCTTGACGCCAGACTGCGGATAATGGCCTCAAGCTGCTACGTAGGCTGTGAATCGCACTAACAGTGACGGCCTTATAGTGAAGCGGAAAAAAAAAAATCTACATGGTGGCAACGTAATGTAAATATTGCAACCGCGCTGATCACAGCCGCGCCTACTGGTAGGACTTGGATTCTATAGCGTTCCGCTGCTAAGCGGGAAGGTGCGGGTACGATTCGTAGCAACGTCGAAGAGAAAAGGAGAAGGAGGACAACAACACTGTTCACTTAAGTTTATAGGCACACGTTAAATAATGTTGGGTGGTCAAAATTATTTCTGGCTCCATCCCAGCCTCGAGATCATATCGTATACACTTGCGCGTATAAAACTTTGGAAATTCATTGAAATATTAGCTGAATTTACAGTAAATTAACAATTTCTTGATACTGACGTAGCAGGCGCTGATTTATGGCCCTTTCCCACGTTTTGCACGAGAAAAAATGTGGTGCGTCATATAAGCCTTTTCTTTTTTTATGATATATACGCTTTTACGATTGCGTCTTGAGGAATTCATCTTCCCCATTTCGTCGACGAAATAACTTTTTAAAGTCGGGTGATTGAATTAATTTCAGAACATATAAGGGACCAAGCGGTGTCTGGGGTTTAACGTCCCAAAACCAGCTGTGATTATGAGAGACGCCGTAGTGGAGGCCTCCAGAAATTTCGACCACCTGGGATTCTTTAACGTGCACCGACATCGCACAGTACACGGGCCTCAACATTTCGCCTCCGTCGAAATGCAGCCGTCGCGGCCGGCATTTGTTCCCGCTATCCTCGGATCAGCAGCCGAGGCTGAAGGGGTTTCTGCGCAAGCATCGAACTTTTTTGCTTACTTAAGCGCACTATGTGAAACGTTGCATCTATCACTTGTTTAGCACATCGACCGTTTATACAATATCTCGCGACCTTGCCTCCAGCTAAACACGACGTCGCAACGCCCGTCACTGGCATTGAATTTAAAATCGAACGGGTGTTTTATTTCTCGTTATCACATTTTACGATCGTGTGTATATAGCACACGCCGGCGCTTCACCGACTTCCTGAAAGCACGCATCGAAAGCAGTGAGCAGCACGGGAGTTCTAACGGCTGTGAAATACGCATTCGTCTTATCAACCGAATCGCACACAGAGGCTCCTTTGCGCAATCGCCCGCGTGTGTAACGTAGTACAAGCAAGACCACGTATATAGAGTTGGCACACACATACCAGTCGTGACTCACGACGGTCACCGGACGCCAACGCCCTCCCAAATTGTTCAAACCCCATGGGCGGGGAAGGAGCCGAGTTCGAACTCACGACCTCTCGTGTGCAGTGCAGGGCTATACGTCAAAAAAGAACCGTTTGTCCGTTAGGTGTGTATCAACCGTGCGCGCTTTACGGTGAACTCTTGATTGCGACGTTGCTCGATCGCGCTCGCACGGCCAGGCGAGCATGTGAGAACGCTGCCGGGTGACTCGAAATTGACGCTTGCACAAGCGCGCCAGAGCAAACGGCTGTCCCAATGACCGCGAACGCCATAAGGTGCGCGCGACGAATGGCAGGGATCGGACATTGGGTCACCGCGTGGTCAGCCCCGATGGACGCGCGGTCACATTCTTCGTCAGCTGGGGCAAAGCCACCTTGGCCGGGGCCGCTGCGCGATGCATCGGCCGAGTGACGTCACAAACGGTGCGTTCGCGACAGGAAGTGCGGAGGGCATTATCGCCGTATCTAATGGCGTCATCGCGCATTACGGCAACGTCGTAAGTGGCACGTTGTCCTGGGTAGTGTCGGAGAAAAAAAAAACGTTCTAATAATTAATAGTTCATTGAAGCCGCAGATTCCATAGCAGGAAAGAGAATCAGAATCAGAATCAATTTTATTATTAAAATTTTGGTAAGGTTACAGGCATTTAGTATACAGAATGGGGGCCCATAGTCAAGAGACTGCATCGCGACCTCCTGTACAGAGACATTTGAGGTAGCGAGCACTTAATAGTAACAGTAGCTAAAGATAGAAGTGAGAAACATAACAATAGTAGAAAAATACACAAGTTATTACACTAAATATCATGGTTTTAACATCTCACTAAAAATTGTAAGAGATAAAAAGGAAAAGAAAAGAAAAACAAACGAACAACAGTTATATAACCTTGATACACTGAACAACAAAGCGCACAGTGAAAGAAAAGCAACTCTTCTGGTTAGTCTGCGTGAAGTAAGTACATTTTTAGCTCTTTCTTAAATTGATGTAGTGATCTTGTAGTTTTCATCATAAGCGGAGTCATAATCAGTCTAATTAAAATTGCATATTCCCAACTCATGAACGGAAACCTACCACTATCACTCAAGTGAAAACTATATAACTACTGCATCTTGCCAGTACTGACTTACGGGTCAGAAACCTGGAGAATTACAAAGAAGCTAGAGAGGAAGTTAAGAACCGCGCAGCGGGTGATGGAACGAAAAATGATAGGCGTTACACTAAGGGATAGGAAGACAGCCGAGTGGGTCAGAGAACAAACGGGGGTCGCCGACATAATGAACGATATTAAGAAGAAAAAATGGACATCGGCAGGCCACGTGATGAGAAGGCTAGATAACCGATGGACAGTTAGAACGATGGAATGGATACCAAGAGAGGGTAAGCGCAGCCGGGGGCGGCAGAGAGTAAGATAGGGGGGGGGGGGGGACGAAATTAAGAAGTTCGCGGGCGTCAAATGGAATCAGCTCGCGCAGGACAGGCAAGGATGCCTAGGTTTGGGAGAGGCCTTCGTCCTGCAGTGGTCATAATATGGGCTGATGATGATGATGATGATGATGATGATGATGAAGAAGAAGAAGAAGAAGAAGAAGTTTGAAATCGGTAATGTTCTATTTCTGTAAAAAAATAATCGGATATCAGGCTTGAAACGTATCAGTTACATTTATGTATCGGTTATATCCATTCCGGGCAAACGAGCTTAAGTTTTCGCGGGCTCCCGGACATAGTAACGTCTTCAACAAAGCGAACTTCTGCACGAATATGCAGCAATAGGAAGTTCAATGAGCGCTATCTGTCTTTGTCTACCGAGGAAGTGTGCACAACATTGTGCGTGCTACGTTTGAAGCCCTTTGAATGATGTGTACGATTGCATACGTCGCCCCTGGAGGGTTATACTACAGCTGAGGATGAAGCGCTCATTCATGTTTTGAGATATGTACCATTTTTCTTTGGAAACTTTGATGATATATGATGACAGTCGGTTAACGTCATTCATATGGCATGGAGCGTCGGGTCCAGACGCTACGATAGCTGGATTGCTGCTTTACGCGCCAGAATTTATGCGCATTTAGATGAGCTTGACCTTAACCTCTGTTCAAGAACTTGTACTATAGAAAACACGCGCGCATACATAGCCGAGAACATCGCTCATCAATTAACCCACGATTTTTGCGCAGATGTTCGACTTAGGTGTAGGTACGTCAAATGAAACGTTGGAATCCATACCAGGATGTAGGACGTAGCCTCTTCGAATGGAAATAAGTACAAGTTCCTCGAAAACAATGACCCGAAGGTGAAAGAAAAAAGAAAATCTCGTACTCCGGTTTCTCTTTTAATAATACATACCGTATTATCAATCTCCGGGCAAAGGAAATAAAAGAGAGAGATAGATAGATAGAAAGAGAGAGGGGGAGGGGAATAAAGCTCTAAAGGAAAAGGACGCGGAGCACGGTGATTTAATACGTTCGACTGGATAGATCATAGAACAAAGGACAGGTGTAACCAATATTGTAGTCAAGACTAAGCGGGGGGGGGGGGGGGGGGATGCGAAGGCAGCTTCACACCGGAAAAACTGTTGTAATAGCGAAGCTGTTCTTTTATTGCAGAAATCGCGACGTAACTGGCAAGGGTGTTAAGTTGTTGACATCATGACCAATCAGTTCGTTTAGTCATACGTTCGTGCTCTGCCAAAACGTTATGTCATTTATCAACTGGTGGTACTTCGGTGACGATGAATGTTGGGATACTCCACCCTTCACACCCTTCATCGTCGTCTACTGACCGTGCCTGATCCTTCACCACGGCGTCCGTCGCGCAGTGCGCGCGTCGCGCTACACAAATGTAATATTTGTGCTGCGTGAAGAAAAAGTAATAATAATGCTCACGCCACACGACAGGGCAACACATTCATAGATATATGGTCCCCTCTGTGGAGGTAATTGGGCTTGAAACCATCCGCAGAGCAAGCATGAACGTCCCTGCGTGCGTGCGTGCGCGCGCGTGTGTGTAATTAAATTAAGGAGGAGCTCTTTTTCTTTTCTTTCAAGTTTCACTTGAATGAAAGAAACATTTTATTCTCACTAGAAGTATTCTTGACGAACGTTGCCGCTGTGGACGCGTGGTACCGTGCTTGCTTGCCATTTTGGGGACCCAGGTTCGATTCCTGTGCCCACGCGTACTGCGTGGCAGGTTGCCTTCGGTCATTACAGGGCGTTTATTTGTGTCTGTCTGCTTGATATGTCTGCTTTTCAGTCGCTAGCTACGACAGACGGCATGTCTTTCTCTCGGTTAACACACGCAAAATATGCTATTATCAAATTTTAATTTATATTTTGCTTGGTGCTTGATTAACTTCAGCTGAAATGCTAACGTTCGATTGTGTGTCGCGCCATAGCAAGGGGTCTATGGTCGGGCATACCCGTCCATCCAGCTGCGTACACTACGGGTAGACTCGTATATGAGCCACATGCGATCGTACAATTGCTAACCACGACGTGCATGGCAGGCATAGCATGTTAGGGATATGAAAATCGGTCATTCAGGTACGCCATTGTTTGATGCCTTACATGCCAATATTGGTGCATGTCAAGTGAACGAGAGGACCAGAAGAGCACCGAGATGTCGATAGATAGATAGATAGATAGATAGATAGATAGATAGATAGATAGATAGATAGATAGATAGATAGATAGATAGATAGATAGATAGATAGATAGATAGATAGATAGATAGATAGATACTGTCAAAGTTGCTGAAGTTCGCCAAGAAATGCTTCGCATTTAGCACAAAGGATTGCAGCGTTTATCATTCTGTTTTCAATAATTAAGCATAATACTCGCCACATGCATGTATTTCCGCGTTCTCAACGAGTCGGCGAGCAAGACCTGAGCACTTCCAGGTATCGTGTGCGCGTATATAGCAACCACAGCG